>JBBMJZ010381217.1:0-16170 GCA_037833815.1 Zingiber zerumbet
ACCAGATAAAGAGACAAACTAAGTCTTTTTTCTAAGACGGAAAGAGGGCTAAAGTTTCTTCTTTCTCAATAAAAAAGAGGTTATATATATATATCGGGTATCGAATAAGGTATGGGTAGAATTTTATCACATCCGCCTCTATACTCATATCCAAAATACCCATACTTAAGTACCCATTTACTATAATCGAATATAAAAATTTTCTCTATATTCTTCTCCATTCGGGTGGTGGAATGCCAGTAATAAGCTCGTGGGCTTTTCTGAGTAGGCCCATTTTTCGTCTTCACTCTTCCCGCTCAAACTCTTTAGAAAGGCACCGGCTGCCCGATCTTCTCGCTTCTGCTCGTTCGCCGTTCCGGCGGGAGAGGAGGGCAAAGCGGAGGCATCGCTGTCGCCAGCCCTTGTCTCACAAAGATGGCCTACGACCCAAAGGACGACGTCGACCGACTCTTCGCTTGCTTCAAGTGCGGAGTCTCCACCCCCGGTGAGAATCCCTAATTACTCGCCATTTTGATTCCTTGGTTATTCTTATTTTAATCATTTGAGGCCTGATTTTGGTCTCTTTCCCTGTAACTGGCTTGATCTTGGGAGATATTTATGTGCCAGAATCGGCAGTCAGAGAAAGAAGGCTCTCGGTCGCGAGACTCAAGGCGACCTCGGGGAGAGGGGAGGCGCCTGAAGTTTCAATGCCAAGCTCATCTAAGCGATCCTGTAAGGATTCGGGTGAAAAAGAGAAGGTATTTGCTGCATTTCTCATTTTGCATTAAAGTGAAAGTCTAATTTCTCTACATGTATTATTGCCAGAAAGAAGTCTGATGTCGATCCTTTTGTGAATTTTGTATTTGAACTTGTCACCATTTTCTCATGTTGCCATTCTAGTTATTGTTACACTGTTTCTTCTTCATCTTGTAATGATGGATGTGTTGCAGAATTTGCTTTTGTCATGGTTAATCCATAACTTTTATCTCAGCTATGTAATGTTATTCTCAGGATTATAGTGATGCTTCGTAACTAGAAGGGCATTCAGAATTTCAGATCCATTTAATCACCTTAGCATTGTTACAGAATCATTAATATCATTAACTAAGATCAATTCTCATATTTAACAGCACACTTAACCAAATTTTCTCTCCAACGTTGTAGAAAACATGATATATGTTGGGTTTCTTCTGAACTTATGTGCATGTAGTTACACACTTGCATCCTAGCATTGTGGTCATAAGAAATATTTTCCACGTTTACCAAGTCAGTTAGTTTCATTGGTTTATCAGGTGAATCATTTTTTCTTAGAGTTTTGTAACAATAAGAAGATGATAAATCATTGTTTTGTTAGGGCCAATTTATTATATGAATAGTTTCTTTATTTATTTTATCAAGGGTTGAAATCTCTACCCATGCCAAACTTTTCGTCATTGATTGGAACAATACGTTTTCATTACTATGTTGGAGTGTTGATGCATGTTGTTGCTGGTTAATTGGGAAGGATAAACGGAAATGAAGAAGGAAAGTCAACTATAAGCTTGGGGGCAATTATTGAAGTATTATTCTATGGAATAATGTTCTGATTTACAACTAGAATAGCATTGTTTTGTGGATTGAGCATCATATTGTGCTGACACTTAGCATGCTTTGGCATACATGCTTCAATTTTGACATGTGTTAAAGTATTGCGATATGAATTTTAATGAATACTCACTTAATCCTTTGTCAAGTAGTTTTTTTTTAAAATTTTTTGGTAAGGATATATCAATTAGTAATTAAATTTAAAAAGGTTTTATTTTATTTTAATTCAATGCACGTCAGATTGAATTCATGTGTACTATTATAATTTTTTCACTTAACTTATTAACTTATAAAAAAAATTATTAGATAATCGTATTAAAATTTGAGAGAAACAAGGCTAAAAAAGAAGCATTGCTTGAATTCATCTTAACACGTGTTGTAGTCTGGCAAGGCATGCTTAGTTTTGGCTTGCTATGATAGTCATCAACATGATCGGTGCATGCAACAAAAAGAGATTACTAGTGTCAAACAGCATTCGATTTTAGTAATATATTGAATCGATATATTTTGACAAATCCACCTGGTACCGCATGATGCCATCTAGTATTATGGAATCATAAATAATGTATTGTATTATAAAATCACTTTTCTAAAGATGTATGCGCCTATTTCGAGGAACAGTTTGTGTAACCCGAATAGTTTGAAACAAGACCTTGTGAATATGTGAGTTACTTCTTAGCCACTTAATTTCCATAAGATGTTAGTATTGCAACCTTTAGTCATCAAACTTTTAAAAATTATAATCATTGTTAATTCTGTCATTCATCTTCTCAGCATGGTGCATATATGTCTGCAGCAATCAAACTAAAGAGCGGAAAGCAGATTTCTCCTATTATTTTTTATGGGTCTCCACATGGAGCCCCGCTTAAAAGACCATCACGATTGCTTCGATTGTTGCATGAGATTCATGTTGATCTCAATGAAGAAAATGACTTCATTTCAAGGTAACTCTTTATGCTACACCCTGTTAGATGTTTTTTCTCTCCTTCCAATACCACTATATTGATGTTATAACATTGATGGCTAGCATTCGTCTTATTCTCTATGATTCTGTATCCTAGTGGGTTGAATGTTGATATTTGTTTGGACTGGTAAATTCCAGTTGGTTCATACAAGGCTGACCATCATTTTAAAATATAATATTTTGAACTAAATTTTGTTCATTGTCTCAGTTAATTGTTACACCTTATACAGGAAAGGTGTCTGGGCAACTTTCCCAAGACAAGAGGAAGCAATCAGATTCTTGAAAGGGCATACACAAGCTAAACTGTTTAGTTATCAAGATCACTTGAGTGGACAAAGAAGGTTTCTTGCCTCTACATACAATGAATTCTGGACAAGGTTACCATGTGATGCTGACTTTTCATATTCTGAAATGTTAAATTTGAATGCTATTCACTAAGACCATTCATATGTTCTTCTGATTGCAAAGGTAGAATTACCTGAGAACTCAAAATAAAAACACGATTGGAGCATTTTCTGGACACTATATAGCAATATGTTAAAACACTCAAATTACCATAATTCCTTTTCAGTAGTTTGCCTGAATTAGTTTCTGTAGAATGTGAAAGCTTATTTTTCCATTGCAGGTATATAGGTATGGATTCTAAGTTACGTCATCACTACGAAGTCATTCAAGAGGTGATAGTTTACCTCCTAGCATGTGTTAAAGGAGTACAAATGACAAGCGTGCTACTTAATCATATGAAATAGAATCACTCGTTTGATTAATTTCTTTATAATACCATACATGCCTTTCTTTTTTAAATTTGTAATATGCTAAAAATAACTTTATGTTTCACAAGTTAATTTTGACAGGGTATGCCTTGCCACTTATATTTTGATTTGGAGTTTGATAAGAAAGTCAATGCTGACAAAGATGTTGATGAAATGGTGGACATTTTAGTATCATTTACTTACGATCTCTTATTTGACAAGTATTCAATTGAAGGAAATAATGGATGGATCATAGAACTTGATTCATCCACGTCAGGTATCTTATTTGTGTTTGTTCATCTACATATTGCCTGTTATTGTAATCTGCCCTTTTTGTCTTAACATTTTTTCTGTTTGATATAACTAATATGCTTTCTATTATGCAATCTACCTATATCCTAGTTCTGATATTAGTTAGATCCAATTTGTATATAGATTTGCATTACCTTCATATGTCTAATCAGTATTATCATGGTCATCAATGCTCACTTTTATAATGCATTGATATAATTGGAGGTGCTATGTTATGCAAGATTTGACTAGAAAACATAAACAGTTTTGAATTGTACAATTATTGTGCCATATTAAACTGTATTAACTTATTATTCATATGGAATTCATTCTCTTGAACTTTTTTTTTGCCTATTTCTTCTGAATTGTTGGTTCCAAAGAAACTAGCATAGGACTGATTACATATGCACTTATAAACCATGAGTTAATTGTTCAATTTGGATAAAGTAAATTTCATTTTGCAGTAAAATTTTCACGCCATGTGATTATTCGCATACCAAGAGTTGCCTTCAAGGACAACTCACATGTTGGTGCATTTATTATGGAGGTACTTGAAGATTTATAAAGTCATTGTTTTCTACATTCTTGTAACTTTTATGATATCAAGAAATTTCTCATTGTTGTTATTTCTACATAAATTTGTTAACTATAGTGACCAATTTATATTCCAAGCAAGTTTTTGTTATATTCCAAAAAAGAGAGAATCTCATTTGGGGTTTTCCCGGTTCAGGAAGTATAGGCTTTTGTAATGAATAAAAATCTTATTAGCAGAACATCTTATTCTAATTATTCTCATAAAATATTTCTGCCTATAGAGTTGTTTGCCTCAAAATTTTTTGGCTCAAGTCCCTTGTAAAAATTTGTAAGACGCCATTAATGTTTCCACTTACAAGATTGAAGAGAGAAGTTTCTGCCAAGGTCCATGTCATATTAATTCCTTAGTAATAAAGTGAATCCATTTCTTTTAAGAACAACAGTAAAGTAGTTTTCCTATGCAACTTATGTCAGATGCTTCTGACCCTGCCATGCCACCTGACCCAAAGCAAATACGACTGTAAAATTTACACTGGTGGCATCAGTTGATAGCTTTGTCATGATATTAAGCATTTAAATGTTCAAGTTCGAATTTAGAGAATACCTGTCTGACAAGCAACTGATTAACAATCAATTATAGTTGGGCTTAACCAGGAGAATAAATGTTGATAGTGGATTTGTCCAACAATGACTTTATTATGATATTTGATAACCTCTTGGAACTTTTTATGCTGTTTTATATTCATTATGCCACTGGACTGAAAGTTTATCATGGTTGCATGAGATTTAGGCTTGATTTGCAGGTTTAGCTGTGTAGCAGCTTCTTTGCTTCTACCTGATTAATCAAATTACTTAAAAGGTTTGAGTTCCAATTTGGGAAATTAACTGTTTCATAAAGTAGTCTGAACAATTATGGTAGAGTTAGATCTTATAACCGGAAAATGAAAACAGAGTATTTTTACAAGTTAGAATGATTTCTATGTCCCTTTGGACTGCTTATGCGGTTTTACATGCACCTGCTTTCTTTACCTTGTTTAGAATTTTGATAGATGAAAGACCTAAAGCTGCTGAAACAAAAGGTTGCATAAAATAATTGAAAACGAAAACCTCAGATTTGCAAGGTTGTCACTGACAATATTTGAATTTCTTTATTTGTCGTAATTTATAAATTGTCAAGTTATTCCTACTAAAAGGGAGTATTGTTGGAAGCTTTGTTTATAATTTCATCAAATTTAATTATTGGATATTTTGTAATTTTTGCTTAGTTATGTAAAATGTATATATAACTCTCACTTTTCGTTGATTAGGTGTGTTCTCATATCACCAGTCAAAGGGGAAGTGTCCCGCAGGTTGACAAGTTGTATGTCAAGAAAGACGCTAGCTCTTCTGATCGTCAGCTTTTTCTTGACAATGCTGTCTATTCTCGAAATCGTTGTTTCCGTTTAGCTTTCTCTTCAAAGGCCGGGAAGAATTCTTTTCTTTTGCCTACCGAACGCTTTAAATGTAAAAACATGGTGAGTATGTCTTCTTCAATAATGTTGCTACTACTTTTTACCTATTTAGGAAAATGGCAACTGCAGCCTATGCTTTTCTCCTGTAACTTTGTTTCAGTTGTACAATAAACAGGTCATATTATTATGACTTGTTTGTGCTGGACTTATCTGTATTTGTACTCATTAGATAGATTTTGAATCACAAACCACAAATTCTTTTTGTGAGAAAATTTCTAGTATTTTAATTGAATTAATCATCTTATTTGCATGTGCATTTCCAACACCAGCGAAAATAGATAAGAAAATTCCTTCTGGAGAAAAATTCTGATCATAATTGCAGGACATTTAAGACTTGACAATTTTTACTGTATTGGGTGTACCTCCTACTAGGCTGATTAGGTGGCTTATATATTCATTTGAGTTTTCACTTTACTCGGTACAATAACCTGATTCCATTGACTTCACTAATTCTTCTATTGCAAGACTGATGCAAATTATACAGGTAGTCTAAAGTTGTCTTACATCCTTCACTCTCCTTTTTTATTAGCTCATTCAAGCTTAGTATTCATGATTTATCACATTTTTCTTGCATTATTCTATTACAGAGTATACAGGACGTGTTCATGGAATCCTTAATCTGCAGAATGGACTGTGATTGCAGTAAACTTTTAGTTTGTCAAATAGATGCGGATTGCAGAAAAACCTTGTGCTTTGATTTTGAGGTTATCTACTATTTGTGTGTTATCTTCTTCATAGATTTTTTTTACCAAGTGATCGAAGAAATTTTTACTGTATGGTGTAGTCAATACTTTTGCCAAGTTTATATTAGGAACAAATATCATAGGGTGGCCTATATTGTCGAGTTGAAAAGACTTCAGCACTTTACTGATATGAACTGTTTGATTGTCATAATATAATTTTCCTCCAGCAAACTACTGTATTTGAATACATATGACTTAACACCACCTATCTATATCTATTCAACCCTTTTGAAATGATGTTTTTAGTATTAGTTTGGTTACTTGAGAAAAAAAATACTAATCTCAATAAACAGTAGGACATAGTTTATTGAGGTTTCCATGAATAGTATGTCACTTTAGAACTAGAGTTCATCAAGAGCCATTTTTCTCAGCGTAAAGAAATGATGTAGTTTGAAATTCTGCTATAGATACAGTTTCCTTCTTTATTCTGATTGAAAATAGCTTATTACTTTTTCAATCTACAAGTTCTGGTTCCTAAATAAGTATCCAATTATGCACACTATTAACTTGTAAAAATTATTTCTGATATCCACAAATCACCACATGGATCCTTCTATAGTATAATAGGAATCTATCAATCTAAACAACATGATGTTCACTTATCACACAAGGTGCAAAATTGTGTCATTTCTTAGTTACGTTAGGAGTGTAACATTTCTTCGTAGTGTTGTCCTGCAACAATCTGGTTCTGAAATAGCACAATGTTTGAGCAGCAAATGTTGAATGTAATCTGGCATTTCATGGTGTTTTGAGTTGCTGTGTAAGTAATCATGTCATGGTTTACCAGAGAATGCTGTGATGTTTGCAATGGCAAGTGCTTGTCTTTATCATGTTTCAGACCTGTTCTCAAGAAATTCTGATTGATATACTTTTTTTTTTGCAATTTTTTATTCTATTGTTTAAGATAATGTGGTGCCTTATGAAATCAACACTGTGCAATTGTTTGTGTAAAAATTTATTGCCTCTTCATTTTATCACCATTGTGCTCTTTTAAAAGTCTTGGTTGTTATTACATAGCAATTCCTTTCTTGTATTTCTTAAAACAGAGTGTGACCTAATGAAACCAGTTTTCGTCTAGTGTTTCTAACTTTCTATTGAATTTGTTGCCTCTTCATTTTCTTAGTATTGTGCTTTCTAAGTCTTGATTGTTTGTAGATCAGGTTCAACAACAAGCTCAAGATGTTTCACAATATGCTGCATTTGATGTATATAGAAGTGATTTCCCAAACACATTTACTTCAGGAAAATCTCCATTTCCAGCTTTAGATGCATTTGTGGAATATATAGCATCATCAGGGAATGCTTTAGGTATTCCTTTAGATACTCTTATGTAACGAGCCTCCTGAATATTTTGTATTTATGTTTTTGGGGCCCTTGGATTTGGCTGCTGGTATATGTTGCTACCTCACATACAGTTCAACATTTGGTATAGGTATTTATGGTTTCATGATTACATAAATCTGGTATTGACTTGATGATTTTTTTTGTTCCAGGAAAAATTCGAAGTTGGTATTGGTTTTCATCACACGGTCTAATTGTTTACAGTATGTTAAGAAGCAGATATTGTGAGAGGATTGGTAGAGAACATAAAAGCAATCATGGTAACTTGTTTGTTGACCATTGCCCTAGAATCTTTCCTTGTGTACAACGTTTGCTCAACTTGCTGTGGTTTTGTTGTTTTTAGTTAATAGTTGATTCAAATCTATTCTATCAAATGGTCTTCTCAAGAATTAGAATCATTGCAGTATAAATATTCTAAAGTGTCATTTTTGGCTTCTAATACATTATTTTGAAGTCTGTATCATGGTTTAAGGTCTCATAGTCAAACTTGGGACTGGACTGGTTCTGGTAGTTGATGGTCTCTTTTTCCGTCGGCTTGGGCTCCTCTTCTCTAGAAAGCTAGGTCGGCCTTCCAACTTGTGAAGTTCAATACCCTAAGATGTAACATAGATTAGAGCTTGGATCGGCTTACCGACACAATCCCTCCGATGCTCAAGATAGTCATTGGAAGAAGTGGAAGAAGAAGAAAATGCAAAGAAGAGGAAGAAGAGAGCTTATTGGAGAAGAGTTGTCTCTGTTTATGAGAATAAGAATACCATACCTCTGACTTACCTCCCTTGGTGAGCGGCATCTCCTCGTTAGACATTTCACGCCCTTTTATTTCTTCCCATGTGAATTGGTGAAAATGAGGCCTCTAACAATCCGTTATCGTTCCTCCACACATTGATTGCCACGTATTGAGAGGAAGACATCAAGAGAATCAACTCAGACATCCACTACTTGTTTCTCCATTCACTGATCATCACGTATGGAGAGGAAGGAATCTAGGGAACCAACTCTAATTTCCATTACTTATCCATTCACTGATCGCCACGTATGGAGAAGAAGGAAGAAGCAAGAGAATCAACTCTGACATCCATTACTTGTTTCTCCATTCACTGATCGCGGAGAGGAAGGAATCAAGGGAACC
Organism: Zingiber zerumbet; assembly: GCA_037833815.1. Lineage (NCBI taxonomy): Eukaryota > Viridiplantae > Streptophyta > Magnoliopsida > Zingiberales > Zingiberaceae > Zingiber > Zingiber zerumbet. The sequence continues at coordinate 8,829 of JBBMJZ010381217.1, forward strand.
AACTCTTACATCCACTACTTGTTCTCCAGTCACTGTATGCCACATACTCTTAACCAGAAACTTCGGATCTGTTGATATTCGGTGGAAGTTATACTCGATGCTTAGTAGAAGATAGTTATGTTAATAGAATTTAGCCATATTGCTCAGAAGAACTTAATCATATTGCTCAGCAGAACTTATCCATGTTGCTCGAAAGAACTTATTCATGTTGCTCGGAAGAACTTAGTCATATTGCTCGAAAGAAGTTAGCCGTATGGCTTGGCAGAACTTAGTCGTATTGCTTAGCGGAACATGCCGTATTGCTTGGAAAAATTGAGCCATATTGCGCAGTAGAAAACTTAGCCATATTGCTCGGCGGAACTTAGCCTTATTGTTCGGTGGAACTTAGCCATATTGCTCGGAAGAACTTAGCCGTCTTGTGCGACGGAACTTATCTAAATTGTTTGGCGGAACTTGGCCATATTGCTTGGAAGAACTTAGCGATATTACTCGGCATATAATCTAGATCCCATAAGATGTCTCTCCTTCAAGTTGGGCAGTGGTGGAGGCAAGGGGGTGTGAGGGTGTGCGGAAGCACCCCCTCGCTTCTGGAAAAAATAATAAAGGGTACAATTGTGATTTTTTAAATTTATTGGGCTTTTTCATAAATGTGCCATTAAAAAAACCACAGCCAAACCTTTCCTTTTCGCCTTCCCATGAATCATCCCCTTTTTCTAGCCATGATCCACGATCTCTTCAAACCAATAACCCTAATCTCTAAGAAATCTCATCATTTCTCCCTTTCCTTAAACCGTTGCCCTCATCTTTGTCGCCTCTTCACTTCGTCAACACCACTATTGTTCCGTTGATGCCATTGCTGTTTTGTCGATGCTGCTACCACTGTGCTCCGCTGTTGATCCTCCACTACAAGCAAAATCCCTTCAATTTAGGTGAATCTGGTTCCTTATTTCATCTGATTCCTAATTTTGTGATTTATACTTGGTAGTACTATAACCGCTATGTTGATTGCATAAATCAATAATTTTGATAAATTGACATAGGTTATGGGGAAATTTTTAGAACGAAGTGTTTAGTCTTCTAAGAGTTCTAAGGTAGAAAATAGTAAGAGAAAACATTCTCATGTTAAATTCAACTCGGAAGATGTTGTTAGTGATCCAGGGCTACGCAAACCAATTAATGAATTTGATGTTTCTATTAGAGATCATATTCGAAAGGGCAGCTCGGTGCACGAAGCTCCCGCTATGCGTGGTCCGGGGAAGAATCCATTGTACGCAGCCTTACCTTGCTTTTTGCAAGAGGTTGTTTCCAGGATTCGAACCGTGACCTTTTGATCACAAAGCAACAACTTTACCGTTGTGCCAAGGCTCCCCTTCAGAGATCATATTTGAAGAGAATATTTAATTAGAGGACCTTGTCAACCATTTGGCCATAGTTATCCCTAAAGACAATTTGGTAAAGAGCATAGAAGTTTTCAAGTTGCTTGGTTTAAAAAATTTTCATGGTTAGAGTACAACATATCAAAAGATGCAGTTTTTTGTTTTTGGTTCTATCTCTTTAAAAATTCTCATAGAGGATGTTGAGTTGGAGATGAGCCATTTACTAATTCAGGGATGAATAATTGGAGAAAAGCAATGGAAGTATTTAACACATGTTGGTGGTGTAGCTAGTGCTCACAATGATGCAAGAACACAACTTGAGGCTTTTCAAAATCAATGACAAAGCGTGTCACATTTGCTGCAAGCACAGGGGCATGGACTGGAGATTGCATATCGCACTCGATTAACGACAACTTTGGATGTTACAAGCTTTCTTTTGAAACAAGGTTTGCCTTTCCATGGACTTGATGAGTCATTGAGTTCCTCAAATAGAGGTAATTTTTTTTTTTGAATTGATTGAGTGGTATACCAAATAAATGAAGAGGTTGCCAAGACAATGAATGAGTTTGCCCCCGGAAACAATCAAATGAAGTCTCCAACAGTTCAAAAGGATTTAACACGGGCTTATGCTGTTGAAGTCACAAATGTCATTCTTAATGATAGAAGATAATATATTTTCTCTTATAGTTAATGAGTGTCAAGACATTTCAGTCAAAGAGCAAATGAGAGTTATTTTAAGATACGTAAACAAATATGGATGTATTATTGAAAGATTTCTTGCTATTGTGCGTGTCTGACACTTCTGCTATTTCTTTGATGAAGACTATTGATGAATTGTTTGCAAAACATAAGTTGTTATTATCAAGATTGAGAGGTCAAGGATACGACGGGGCTTCAAATATGCGAGGTAAGTAAAATGGATTGAAAGCTCTCATATTGAAGGAAAATTCATTTGCAAGGTATGACCATTGTTTTGTTCGCCAACTTCAACTAGTTGTTGTAGCAGTTGCTAAAAGCAATCGAATTGTGAGTGATTTCTTCCAATATGTTGCTATGATTGTGAATATTACCGGTGCTTCATGTAAAAGGAAAGACAAGTTTTGACAACTTGAATATGACAGACTTGTTAGTGGTAAAGGAAATCAGTTCAAGACAACCAGGGGTTACTCGTTGGGGTTCACATTACATGACTATTGCCCGTTTAATGTCTACATGGACTTCTATTTTACAAGTGCTTGAAAATGTGTATGATGGTGGTACTAATGATGATAATATAGTGGTATCGCCACTGGTTGATAAGATGGAGAGTTATGAATTTTGATGCATTTGATGAAATTTTTATTGGGAATCACAAATGAATTGTCGCTTGCCTTACAACAAAAGGATCAAAACATTGTACTAGTTATCAGTTTAATCAAGACGATGAAAGTTTGATTACAAAAATTTAGAGAGGAAGGATGAGAGAATTTTTTTTGGATGTCGTCAACACCAAATCTGGAAGAAAATATGAGAACTCGTGGTCATAGCAGACGTAATGGGCAAATGATTACTAATTTTTATCACTATTGTGTTGAACTCTTTTTCTCAATTTGACATTAGTAAGCTACTCCGCCTTGCTGAACTTTATCTAGAAGATTTTTCATTGATTAATCGTGTAATCCTTGAGGACCAACTTGAGACTTACATTTAAAATGTACGAGATGAATTTTCTATGATTGAAGATTTGGGAAGTCTTGCTAAAAAGATGGTTGAAATGGGTAAGAATATAGGTTTTTCATTGGTATATGGTTTGATTGAGTTAGCATTGATTTTACCCGTTGCAACTGCTTTTATTGAAAGGGTTTTTCCTGTGATGAAATTTACCAAGACTGATTTGCATAATGAGATGGGGGATGAGTGGATGAATGACAGTTTGGTAGTATTTATTAAGAAGGATATTTTTACCACAATTGAAAATGAACAAATTTTACAATATTTTCAACAAATGAACACTTGTAGGATACAATTGTCTCCTCTTGTTTATATGCCTAGACTTGGTACTGGTAGTTTAAGTATCAAGAAATAATTACTTTATTGGTATGCACATATTTTTATATCTATATCATTATCGTTATCAATTCAGTACTTTTATCTTATGATATATTTATTTGATAGCAAGAAATATTGTTTTAGTCTCTTCTTTGAGCACCCCTTGAAATGTTTATCTGGATCCGCCACTGAAGTCGGGGGTACAATCGAATGAAGTCCAATTAAGTGTGAAGTTTCCCCCTCTCTTACCTTCGTGTAACTCCTATTCTAATTATGTTGACCCCTTACTTCTGATGCTCGGCGTATAATCTGGATCCCATCAGTAGTATGCCTGACTGGTGGACTGTGCATCTTATGTACTGCTGCTAGCTATATTGCACCTTTGCCAGGTATTACAGATTGAGATTTGAAGTTGTCTCTTGAGATACTTGTTTTGATTGTGTCAATGTTTTTGTGACAATAATTTTGCCGGTCCTCTCTACCCCCACCTTAGAGTGTCAGTGATTAGAATGTTTGCACTCTTTGCTTTCCATTGCGTGTAGGGCTTCAAGGTGGGTGGCTATAAATTCACGATTCTACTTCTTGTTGCATGCTTGATTGTGATTCAACATTCATTTATTACTTATCAGTATTATAGTTGGCTAACATCGTAAATATCTATCATTGGTCTCACCCGAATGTGGTTCAGTTATGTACGTTGCTGATCTTCATAGAGCTGTGTATTACCAGAAGTGCTATGATCCTGATTGCAGAGGTATGGTTTGTCATTCTGATATAATTATCGAACAGGCTTTTTTACACTGCTTAGCATACTACTTGTAACAGGTTATCGATCTCCTTTACGGCCATTACCGCATGATGTGATTCCTGACAATGTTCCATTTCTGAATTCAACTGAGGTGATGATGACAAACATCAATGGTGATCTTGGTGGAAGCCATTTGGAACTTTACTCAAATGACAATGGCAAGTTGGTTACCGAAAGCTGTATGGAAGAAAATAGCTGGTTGCAGGAAGCCATGAAGTATGCAGATTGTGTCGAAAATTCAAGGAATGCACCTGATTTTGGAATTCTGGTCAGACCTTACTAATTTTCATTAGATTTGTGTACGGTGAATAACAGTAGCTACTAGCTAGGATGCAAGATTCTATATGGCTGATTATGGTCTGACTTAACCACTGGATTTCTTGAAAAGTTACCACAATCAATCAGATCTGCCCACTTGCCCCCTAAACAATATGCAAACTAATCACGGAGAGCAAGGAAATTTGTGACCTTGCATCTATTAGACTTAATAATTTACTAGTTTCACATTGTTTGCCACTCTGCAGAACGAGGAAGCGGCTGAAGACTGCAGCTGGTGGATGGATGTGGAACTGCTGGTGTCACAGGTTGAAGAAGGGCTTGGTTGATCTCTAGTGTCAAAAATTTGTAACAATTCACCAACTCACTTTGATCCTTTTTCGGTTGACTGTAATTATTATTTTTCTATGCTACGTAAAATAAAAGGCTCAATCTGTTATTATCCTTCTAGGAATTTTATTTTTAATTCTAAATTTAACAAACCAAAAGAAAATATGGTGATGGAAATTACTAGATTTTTCTTTCTGTTTTTCCTTGTCATCGAATATTGTGATGTATTTATTAATTACTTATTTTTAGAATTAATTGTAAAGCTAAAAGAGTGAAGAAATGGTCCAATCTTTATTATTATTATTATTATTATTATTATTATTATTATTATTATTGATTTGGGTTGAATTATGAGATATATAATATATTAAATCAAAAATATTTAAATAAGTGATTTTATGGTTCAATCTCTTAAAATTTATATTTCAATACATTGTTGGTATTTGTTGTTAATCTTTTGAACACTATATTGTTGGTCCATGTTGCTGATCCTTTGAAGCTCAGTAATATATTACCGATTAGTAACATGTAATAGATATGAAATTGTAGTTATTTAACTGTAAGATATACATAATTTTTGTCTAGTTAAATTATGGGATATATAATATATTAAATTAAAGATTTCTGATTAAATTTTAATTTGATTTATTGTGTGTCTTATGGATGAACCTAAATCAAAAGTTATGGCTTTTTAAAATTGAATTTATAGTTGTAATGTGTATGTTGGATAATTTTTTAGAAACTATAATTTTTAATCCAGGTTGAGTCACAAAACACATAATATATCAAACACAAATGTAATGTAATGTAATGTAATGTATTCAACCCAATTAGTTTCCCACTCATTCTTGGTATTAGAAATGAAGTTGTAAGCTCACTATAAATAAAATGATGATAATACTTACTATATGAGGTCACAAATAAGTTCATTAGACACTCTTATATTAGACAATTTTTTTTTTTTAACTTTTAGAATATCCTAAATCCACCGGTAGATTTCATCCCAAAAATAGATAATAGATCTAGAAAACTCGAAATATATGAAACCAGGACCAATGTACTCATCTAATTTTTCTGATTGGATTGTATCTATATCCTTAACATTCGATGCAATACACCATATTTAGAGTATTTTTTTTTTCAAAATTACTAATACAAATTCATTCTTAATAAGTCATACTCAACGTCATTTTATAGAAAAAGTCATTTTATAAGATTTCATCAATAATTTTATTACCAATATGTATTAAAACAATAATATTTTCAAATATAAGTACAAGAATATTTTATAATATACTAAATATCTATTTATAATGAACAGTCTAATGCATAAAACTTTCATCATACGGAGTCTCAGGGAAAGATTTATTATAAATTATTTTACTTTACTTTTTACAAGAGGTTGTTTCTGTTGGGACCGGTTGGCTGACTAGAAGAGGGTTGAATAGTCCTGCACAAATAAAAATAAAATCCTTCTCGGACTTTTAAAAGAACACTTACGTAAATTAAATAAAGAAGAGAACTATAAAAAACAAGGCTTACGGGTTTGACTTGGTTATAACCGGGGAGATTGTTAATCCAAGAAATGAATCACATTAAATATCTCCTTCAGGCGGAGAAGTATCTTATAGCAGTAAAAGCACAGAAATGAGAAGCTAAACTAAAAAGAAGAGTGCATAAGTGTTGTATTGCTAATTTCTTATTCGATGTTTAGCTTCTGGACAAAGACTGTATTTATAATCTTGGTCAGGGCGCCTAGAAGGGGATAAAACTTTATCCCCTATGCGTTGGTGAACGAACACATCGACTTTGATAGAATTTGAGTTCCGGGCGCTCGGACTCCATTGACTCCGGGGCGCTCGAACCACAAGAGTCAACTTTGTTGACTTTTTACTGTCCGGGTTCTCTACTCCGGTTCTGTTGTCTCAGTTCGGGTCTTCCTCTCTGGCAGACGCTCGCTTAGGTAATTTCGGCCATCCGGAATAGGGCTCACCCGAACCCAACTTCGGCCTTCTCGAGCAAGCTTCTGCTCCGGCTTCTCGTCCCTCGGAATTATCGGGTGCTTCCTTCTCGTCCGCCAGTGTACTCATCCGCAACTCTTCGTCCCTCGGACGCACCGAGCCCGTCGGCTCTCTCCCGTGCCAGCCTTCTCGCTAGCTGCGTCTCTTGCTCCTCAAGTAATCTTCCGTTCCGGCTTCTCGTCCCTCGGAAACACTGCACGGTTCCGTCTCGTTCGCTGGTGTACTCTTCCGCAACCCCTCATCCCTCAGAGGCACTGAGCTCGTTGGCTCTCCCCTGTGCCGTCCTTTTCACTGGTTGCGTCTTTTGCTCGACTTTCTGTGCTCCTAAGTTCCTGCACACTTAGACACAGGGTCAAAATACCACGGAACCTAACTTAACTTATTGATCACATCAAAACAATCTGGGGATTCCAACAATCTCCCCCTTTTTGATGTGAGCAACCCAAGTTAAGATAGGGTAAACCAACATAAATTAAAAGTAATAATTTTTACATGAAAGTGCA
>JBBMJZ010381239.1:0-16165 GCA_037833815.1 Zingiber zerumbet
CTGCAAGATCACCCCCGACAGCATCCCCAGCTGCGAGAACGAGTACGGCAGCGTCAGCAGCACCTGCGCCACCTGCGTTCGATGCAAAAGGAGAAATCTTTAGCAAGATCGATCGTTCTCTTTGCAAAACAGAGGCGATGAGCTATTAAAGATATCAACTTGATTAGAGGCGCAGCTGAACCAGGCGTCCCAGGCGGAGCCACCGTGCCAGAGCATGTCCTTCATGCTGAATCCGCGACCGTCCTCCTCCTTCCCATCGCCGCCGTCCCCTCCGCCGCGGCCACCGCCTTCCTCAGTTTCATTGCCGGAGCTACTAATGCCAGTCGCCGCCACGATGGCCGCCTCCTCCGCTTGCTTCTGCGCCTGCATCTTCTCCTCGGCCTCCAAGCTTCACCGTCTCGAACAAGTTCGCGATCCAACGAACTAACAACAACTCGAGACGATAAACTCTCAAGCAATTACCTTGGGTTTTACACAGACGAGGAGCACAAAAGCAGCTGGAGAATTAAAAGCAGGAAGAGAAAGGAACGGATACCTTGTTACCTTTCCCGGATAACTCAGTTTCGCTGCGGTCGCTGGCGCACTGACGCGGCCGCCGGCCAGCCTTTTAATTAATGCTGTGGAAGGCGGGCGGGGCTCAGTAAATGGAGGCGCTCGGAACTCGAGCAAAGAGGAGGAATCGATGGTGGTGGCAGGCTTTTGGCCGAAAAATGTACCTGGAAGTCACCGGGTTACTCTGGTGGTGGATTTAATGGAGGAGAGATTGAAGAATGATTAAGAACAGAGGACGCAGCGACGGCAGCAGCCGCAGAGAGTGTGCTATTTGATGGAACTGCTGCTGCTGCGGAAATGGTGAGTGAGGTGGTGGCCGGTGGGTCCACCCACTCATATCTCAATAAATATCATACAGAATATTTTATCACTACTTTTTTCTATAATAGCATCAGTTAAAATGAGCCAATAATTATCTAGCTTAGACTATTTAATCAAATCATAATAGTGTTATATTTTTCTTATTCTAATTAAATTCGTTTAAATTTTGTATAATTTAATGGTTTTAACTAGTGTTGAAAGGAGCATGTTCCCTGCGTGGAAGACTGCTTTAGAAAAAAAGAAAAAGAATTTAATAATGGATACAACGAGGACCGCAAGGAATCTTTTCCAATGCACGAGAAGACGGAAATTAGCTTTTTGGTTTTGGATCCGTCTCATGAAATTTCTCTATAATTTAAAATTTTAATAAAAACTCCAGGGGCATTGTAAGAATAAAGATAAGAACTAGGGATAAAATGAAATTTGGTCTAAATTTTAAGTTCGACTGATTAATGGCGATGAGCTGTACGCGCTTCATGTTAATTTAATTCGATTCAAACTCGAGCCGGGTTTTTGGGTCAACCCTCTACGACTCGAGATCCGAAGCTGGAAAGAAGACCATGACCCATGACCATCCAAAACGCTTGCAATTCTTAATTATAATCTTAATCTTGTTTGGCCCCGTCATTCTTGACTAATCAGTCTTCTTCTACTAGATCCGACACTAATATTTGACCCATTTTTTGACGCGTAACACAAGATTTATGCGCCTTAAATCCCGGGTTAATGATAATCCACTCCGGCTACCAGATAAACAAAACCGTGAATCTTTTATGGCAAAAACGCACGTGTAAGAATATCAATTTCCTGGTGTATTTATTCATGACAAGGTTTTAATAAAAAATTGAAAATTTATTTATTTACATCGATTAAAATATAATATCAACAGCTAAAGAGTGGGGAAAAAATAATATTATTCCCCAAATTCATGCTCTTTCTTCATTTGAAATGATATTTATTGATAAAATAAATACCATGGGAACTTGGGGCAGACCAGAGTGAAACAATAGTTGGCTGGCAACATCACATCCCCATCAATTCGCATTCATGCTTATAAACAAACATATCTATCATATTAACATTTTTAATAAAAAAAAACAAGAAATAATAAACAAAAAATTGTTCAAGACGATTACATGGATGATTCAATTATATGTATACAAAATTTAGATACACAGATGTAATGATTCTTCAGTTGGACGCATTGTTTGCACATGCAGGCCAAATGGCACACATGATGCCCTTCGATTCAAACCCTAAATGATTGTGGCTAGCCACACAACACTACAAAGAGGAGGAGACAAGTGCAAGTTCTCAAGCCTGCAGAAGCCTCCTGATCACCTTCACCTTTAATTCTGCTCCACCACCTGAAGTCAAATCCATGTTCCCCCCTTTCCCCGATCCGGCCGGCTCCGGTTCAACTTATCCGTTAACCCGATCGAGAATCATCGGAACGCCACCGGAGCGTTTCCGATTGAATTTGAAGCGCCAAATCTATCACTTTGTGATTTGTCACTGTGCTGAAGGCATTGGATTGTATGTATTTCAAGTAGTGGATGAAAGTCGAGTGGTAATGGGAGACAAAGATGCAGGCATGCCCACCCAACTCCATATATTTTGTTCTCCATATGCCATGTCTTTGCAGCCCACACTCACCTTTAATTTGTCCCTAATTAAGTGCCTCCACTACATTTAGCAAGGATCATAACACTTAGTATATGCCATATCTCCACTTAATATGTTTTTTTTTCCCTCATCTTTTTTCATGATTTCATTGACCATTGTGTCATAATGTTTTAGTGGTAGACTCATCATTGATTACAAAGAATAGTTAGTAAATATTTTAAAGTATTTTCATTGTCATTTGTAATGTTATATTGATTCTATTCATCTTCGAAACCTCAACTTGAATGACGATCCCCCGACAGATTAAAATGGTTCGAGGTGAAAGGAGAATGATGAGGATGGGAAATGGGCCATTAATTAATTCCTCAAAAAATGGCTTCTTGATTTATTTAATTAATTAATGTTCTTTGGACAAAAAAAGTCCTCTACTTTTTGAACTTTTGGGTGTTCAATTATTGCTAATTTAATTCTAATGTTTGACTGATTTTAGTATACATTGCTCTAGAATAAAAACAAATTAAGGAAGCTCTCCATTTAATGTATAAAACTAGCTCAATGGTCATATAAATTAACATCATTTATAACATAGATTAATATACCACTTACAAATGAATATAAAGAACTATTTGTTGTTCAGATCATAGATTTAAAGCTTACTTAGTAGGGATTACTTCATTACTTAATCAATGTATGTGATCCCTACTAACTTCTCATCAAATTTTAATCAATAGTCGATAAGTTATGATAAGATTTCAATTGACTTATGATCAATATCTTATGAATTTTTGATATTTCTATTAAAAAATATGTATTTGATCAGCAGGATCCTAATTCGTAGAAGATTATTGAAAATTAACATTTTTAAAGGGAAAAAATCCTAATAAATTACATGCGAATCATTTTTCTTAAAGAAGAAGAAAAAAAGAAAAAACATGAGAATCCATCCAAACGACAAAATAAGGGCAAAACGGGTCATGGAAAGAAGAAAGAATCTAGCTTAGATTTGGTGTCATGTATTCTCCATTCCACATCACAATCACATCTCGTACCACAGTCAAATGCCAATCTCTACCAAGATTCGCGGATCACACTCCGAAAGCCCAATCTTTTTTTTTTTAATCTAAACCAGGAAAAACACAGAATAGCAAATATATTACCAAGCAAGTGATTAATTCATCATAACTATTGATTTTTTTTTTATTTGATCTCCTAACGTTTGTAATCAGAAGCATAAAAAAAAACTAGTGTTCCATATCGATATGCTCTGTCGTAATTCTGAAACATTTGAACGCAGACGACCGATCGGCAAAGGGATCCACAGGGACAGTGGCATGTTCGTGTTCCAGTCTGCCATATTCAATGTGTGGTGTTAGACTTTAGCTCGAAGAGCGAAGACAAGAGCAGTTGGAAACGGAGGTGGCGTGTACTTGAGTTCCACACTATGGCAGGCAGGTTTCAAAGTCAGGTGGACTATGCTTCCTTCCTTCCCAATCAAAACTAAAGTAGCATTTATCTTTTTCTTTTTTCTTATTTTTTTCCTTTTGTAAAAAAAAAGTTGGTGTAGACCATAAAGATGATGGAGACCATTGGCAACAGTGAAGAGACCATCCCACCAGCCTAAGAATTTATGGACCAATTTATTTTCTAAACAGTTGATCAAGGAATACAAGTGGTTCATTCTCATTGTCTCGAGGTGAATCCATGCTATGGTTTCATATAATTTAAAGAATGAATGCATCTGATATGATAGCTAATGGACATGTAAACGATGCATTAATTTGATTAAACATGAATATACGCATACAGAACAAGTGCATATGCAAATGGCATTCAGTACATATCCAACACCCTTACTAGGTAGGTAGCCTACCTACTGAAATCTGACTCAGTATCAACATGCAACAAAGGAGGAAGAAAAAAGTGTGCATCTTTGGAGAGCATGCAACTAATAATTCTATCAATCGAACCAACGGATACAATTTTTAGACACTAATACAGTTAAGACGTCGACTTCAAGGACACATGAAGAATGCCTTCCAACAGGGAAAAAAAGAAAAGCAATCTAACTGTTTAACTCCAAAGTAATCAACGACCTTTTAGCAACAACATCTATCGACCAATCAATGATCAGCCAAAAATTGCCAAGATTTTCCTTTTTTTTTTAAATATCTAAAACGTTCTCTGATGCAACAAATTTCTGCATCTTTCGAGAATCTAGCACAAGTGTTTCATCCCAGTTAAAAGATTACTGTCATCTCCTGTACCATGAGCTGCACGCTTGCAAACTGCCTAAACCAAGAATTTCACAATTCCATACAGATCATAAATAAAATGCCTATGATGATTACCAATGAGAAGAAGTAAGAATAAAGTCAACCGCAGTTAGAAATATCCAGTAAACCTATTTCCGAGGATATAATGTACACATGACCTAATCTTAATCTTATAACTTGACAAAGATTTAGGCATAATTCAATAATAAGGATTGAAGCTATTAAGGTATGGATAGTAAAGACTATCTAACTGGGGAAATTATTTGGATATCTCAAAGTGTTTATGAGCAACTAAGCGTGGATAAAGAGGCATAGATGAAAATGTTGCCGGTTGTATGGTAAATAAATCAACTCTCTTTGTCGACGAGTGGGTGCCACTTTGACTGGAACAGAATTGGAAATTTTGATTCTTTAGATCTTCAGAAAATTTTCAATAGTGTCAGGAGGCTGACTCCAGCTGGAGAAGATTTCCAGACTTTCCTTGTATGAACATGGTCAATTCTGTAGGGGCAACAACTAATTTCAACCATGCCTGCAGCTCTTCTCCTTCCACCTTCTCCTTTTCTGTTCGGTAAAGCCAGAAACAAACAGAAAATTAGAAGATGAGATTTGTTTCACTTGTGACAATTTCAGGCTACACCTTACTAGCATCCATCAAGGTTAGCAAATAAAACACCTTGTGTTATCATGAAAGGTCATATGATGTTATGAATACCATCAAGAAGGGGAAAACACATACATTTTTTTATGTTAAAGGCATAATTGACAAATCTTTATAATGGTTTATAGAAAAAGTAAAAGGGGAATATTGGATACTGGGGATGATTGTTAAACCCTCTTGGTTTACAGAAAAAAGGAGGGAATTTATACATAATTGTTTTTATCATACTAAATCAGCACAAGATATTTGTGCTTCCAACTAGATCATTTTGTTTATAACTTGAAGTTTGAACCTGTTTCTTACTTCAATCATTCATGATAACTAGTAATTCAAGTATCTGTCAAATTGCTTGTTTGATTTGACAAATCTGATTTTGCGTAGATGACAAAAAAATAAAAATTAAGAAAAAAAAGTAGGAACTTGCCAGAGGAAATCTAAATAATGATGAAGAGACATCAATTAATAAAATTGAGAGAAAATAAGAATTCTCACTGTTTCTTAGGTTTATAGGTCAAATTCAATTGTAGGATCTTTAATGCCCCTACTGGTATAGAAAATCATAGGCTCCACAACTCCTTGTAGACAGTAAGAGATTACATATGTTCGTAATGCTTTACTAGCTTGTATAAGAAATTTAAGATAAACTATAACCCCTGCCAAATTTAAACAAAAAAAAAAATTGCTCAAGGTAGATGTTATCTTCTAATTTAACTCAAGGAAGTATCAAGAAAATCAGAAGCCCATAGTGAACGTAAATTTATATGCTTGTTCAAGGGGATAACTGGATAAATTATGAATGCCAGATTAGAACATTGTCTATGTTCCATGAAAAAGAAAGCAAAATCACCTCAAACCCAGATAATTGGAGCTAGTAAACTTAACAGCAGATTCCAAAAGTAAAAAAAAGTATTAAGGTAAGTATGAGAAACCTTCCAGGTAAGCACCAAGACCCTCAACCACAGTAGGATTGGCTCGTACCACAGAAAGAGCAACTTCAAGAGCTGACTGCAGGAATGATTTTACCTCTCGTTGCGCAAGGTCAACAAGATGGCCCTAAAATTGAATCCCAGTTAATTCTAGCCAATTTACATCCCAAATGAATATTTAAAAGAGAGAAATAAATAAATAACCTGATCTCTTCCCCAAGAACCCACTCCAGAATCATCTAGGCCACCGTTAGATAATGTTGCCAATGATACTGGACCAATGTTCTGATTAAGTCCATATTCAGCTATAGCCTTGTAAGCCATATCCGTAGCACGTCTAATGTCATCCAGGGCTCCAGTCGACACACGACCTGAGTAGACAACTTCTTCTGCAGCACGCCCACCTAGAAGAGTGACCAAGCGGCCTCGCAATTCATCAATGAAAAGCAAATATCTGTCCTCAGTTGTAGGAGGGATATATGTGAAGCCCAATGCACCCCCTGACCTAGGCAATATGCTCAGTTTCTAAAAGAAGGAAAGTGGAGTAATTAGAGTTCACATTAGAGCCACCAGAATGCAATAATAGAACATCCAAAACCCAAACCTCCACACATGGTTGCCCAGGAAGAAGTTTTGCAACAGCAGTTCCCACAACTGCATGGCCAGCTTCATGTCGGGCAACAACTGCTTTCTCTCCTCCTTGCAGCTTGGCATGCTTCTTCTCAATGCCCTGAGGTCGGAAAAAAAAGTATGACCGTTAAGCAGCATGTATAGAAGATGCTCAAAAGTTGACAAAATCTTAACATCCAAACATGCACCATAGAGTAAGAAGTCATTTTATGTTAATGATTTCTAGTTGATGTTTCAAGTCCAGCAGATTGTGAATAGAGATAACATAATCATACTCCTGTTTGCAAGAAGCCATACAAATGGATGAAAAAAATAACCAAGTGATTCCATTCTCTGGATATTGACAACAAACCAGCTGACATACAGTTGGCTCTGTTTGCACATTCCAAAGAAATCCTTTGAAATTTTAAAAATAGAAGTGGTGGATTGTAATGGAGAGGTAGAATGTCAAAGACAAACATAATTATGTAATTAAGCGCAGAAAACATCATGCTGATATGTCTTTCAAAGAAAATTTATTAAGAGCTCCCACTTTAAGGCAGATTCTTACATGAGAGAATGACATATGGGTTGTCATTTGACAAGACAATTCTGGTCAGGAGTAATCTGCTAATAAGTTAATAGGTTACCTAAAGGACAAGAAAATAATAAAAGAATTTTTATACAGCATAATGATTAAGATACATATAGAAAATCAAATTCTAGAATAACAAAAGCAGGATAATTTGCAAGGAAATATTCTGTGAAACATGCAGAAGATAAAATGCATCATCCAGTGTCCACCAGAACAAGAGTAAGATATTTGTCACAGGGATAGGCTGACTAGAATAAACAGACAGAGCATAAAACAAGTTTGATTAGGTTGATATAGAAAATAGAATAGAACATACAGCTATTGAACGTTCAACTGCAAGGATAAAATCAATCTTTTCAACAACAGTTTTACTTAGTCTTCCAGCTAATAGAGCAGCTTCATTCACCAAATTTGCTAGGTCTGCTCTGCACAGTGTTCAGTGCCCAAACGTTAACAGTGAAGTAGATAAAGTCAGTCCAGATAAATGAACTCAAATTACAATACCCAGTGAAACCAGTTGTCATGGATGCAATTTCACTAAGATCTACATCATCGCCTAAAGGAAGTTCCTTTTTGCTGATATGAACCTTTAAAATGGACTCCCTTCCAAGCCTATCAGGAGTTTCTACCTACAATGAAAACAGAAAAATGACATCCATATTTCAATCGCAATACAATTGTACAAAACTAAGTTGGTTATTAGAAATCAATATCACATTTAAAGGCAGGCATACCGACCATAACTACCCTATCAAATCTGCCAGGTCGGCGAAGTGCAGGATCCAGCACGTCTGCCCTATTTGTTGCACCAAGGACAATAACAGCAGAGTTGCTATCAAACCCATCCATTTCCTAGAAAACAAAGTGGAAGAACAAAAAATCTAAGAAAAAAGTTTATAGTGGTAAATGATTAGCAAGAACAGCTAGCTCTAATTGCCCTACAGTAAGTAGCTGATTGAGAGTTTGCTCTCGTTCATCATTACTGACTATGCGATACCGACCGTCACGACTTTTTGCAACAGCATCTATCTGCATTAGCAATAAATAATATTAGCATTTATTGCTCTACATAGTTTCTAAACACTAGATGCTGATTGAAAGTGCAACAAATATATTTTTATTACCTCATCAATAAAAATTATTGATGGTGCTTCTTTCTTTGCCCTAGCAAAGAGATCTCTCACTCGAGAAGCTCCCATACCAACATATAATTCTACAAACTCACTAGCTGAACAGCTTATGAAGGGTACTTCAGCCTCTCCAGCCACAGCTTTCGCCAACAGTGTCTTGCCTGTTCCAGGCAGACCTACCTGTAAAAAGTCCCTCAATGTATAATTTTAGTGATGAAAAATATTTTTAAAAAATAAAATTCATTAGAATAACTTCATATGCCACTCACCAATAAGACTCCTCGAGGTGGCCGTGCTCCTAGGCGTATATATCTGTCTGGGTTTCTAAGAAATTCCTAGCAATGAGCAGGCAGAAAAATATCTTATTATTAGGTCCTGCTGTAACCATGAACAGCCAAAAAAGAATACTTTGTCAACTTTTGGCATACCACAATTTCTTCTAGCTCCTCCTTTGCTTCATCAACACCAGCTACATCAGCAAAAGTGACTGCGCCAGTATGTTCAGGTGTTTTAGCAGTACCTGAATTTGACGCCTTCCTGTTTCTCAACTGACCAGCTGTAGGCTGAAGAGGAAGATTAGCATCAGATAAGTTCAAGGGTAATCAGTTTGATTAAAATACAGTGAACCAGCACATACCTGGGAAAAGCTTAGTTTAAAGTTATTAAAAGCACCCACCAGCAAAGCAATGTAGAAGAGAGAAATCTGCAGCAAAATCAGTTCTTTTATCAGGGACTTTACCGCCAATAAATTCCTAAACTTGCTGTCACTGTTTTTTTCTTTTTTTGCATAATTTGCAGATATTGGGTAGACAATATTGCTAATGATTTTATTCATAAATTCAAAGTACTTCAGGCCATCCTATTCTCTTCTCTCTGAGTTACAAAAAGTGAAGGAAACGTGTGGAGCACATGGATTCAGTCATTTCTTTCTATGTAAATGGTCATTGGAACTTTAGAATCTAAAAAGACACAAGCACTTTGATGGTGGTGTTCTATATTGAAACACATATTGAAAGGAGATAATTCAGTAACTAACTAAAGTTGATCTTGCTTGTATATTCAGTGAGAACATGAAGGAGAGCCTTAGCGCCGTATAACACAGAGGTAGTTCTAATCTCATAAACAACTTCTTGCAAAGTAGGATAAAGTTGACCCTTTCCCGGAACCCCGCATTAGTGGGAGCTTCGTGCACTAGGTTGCCCTTTTTTTTATTCAGTGAGGACATGCAAAGATGAATGCTCCAAATTTAGTTCAAGAGATGATAAATACTTTTGATATGTAGTGCAGACGTGCTCATGATAAGGTTGTATACACAGAACACATTCTTATGCATAGAGATCAACTAAGAATTCAACCCTAATAATATAACTAGAACTCATTCCTAACAATGTAAATTTACATTTTTCACATGCCTTATATAGCAAGTGAGATTCAGAAACTTGAATGCTTACCATTGCAGAGTTTAGGAAACCCCCATTGCGCTTATCTGGTGAGCCAAACTCAACTTGATTCTCCAGCATCTTCTCATAGGGAGTCTTTATATCAGCTGGGCGAGTGGTGGTGTATACTATTTTCTTTGTCGGGGCCATGCTCCTGATAAGAGCTTCTGCATCCTGTGCTCGATTCTCCCCTCCAACATCGGCTTCCATACTGGCAGAATCCTGTCGCAGACGGAACAATATGTGCACACCATCCACCTCGACTTTCTGCACCTGGTCATTATTTATCTTGCTCATGAAGTCGCTGAAGGGCACGCTTACATACGTAGTAGGGGGCCTAGGCTCTGATCCAGGAAGAGGAACCCCGGGCCGCAGTAACCGCATGGCGAACATGACGATGCCCAGCTGAAAGAGAAGGGCGCTGATTTCTTGAGCCGGTATGATTGGCTTCCACTGCCATCTGCCGCCCTTCAACGAGCGGTTCTTCCACTTGTTCTCCCGGCCGGGAGAAGAAGACGAAGACGACGAAGAAGAAGATGTAGACGACTGAGATGACGAAGGGGAGGAATGGGAAGCGACCTTCTTGACACTTTGGCTACTACCCTGCGAGCTCTCTGCGGTGCTATCGCTGGAGCTGGCGTTCGAGTCATTACCCTGCTCAGCAGAACTGCTAGCTCGGACGGCGAAAGCCGCGCCTCTCCGCCGACGCGTCAGAATAACGCCCAACGCATCCATCCCCTCTCCCACCGCCCAGCGGCCCCAGCCCATGCTTCCATGAGAGAAGGAAGAAAAAGCGTGACCCCGGAAGCGGCTCCTCCGGCCAAATCGATTGGTATCCGCCACCGCTGCGAGCTCCCGCGACAGGCAAGCGAGGACGATCGACCGATTGCGCAATTCCGTGGGTACGGTCTGCTTACCGAATTTGGGATAGTAAAGTCCGCGGGGAGCCAAGGACTCGAACGCTACGGCAGCCGCAGCCATCTGTCGATCAATCAAGCAAACAAAAATCGAAGAACAAAAACAAGGGAACGGATTGGAATTGTACAGATTACGAAACCCTAGCTAATAACAACAGATTGGACTATTTCCAGGAGGGGGAAAAAAATGAGGTTTTTATTTTCATTTGATCTAGGATTAGAGGGGAGCCGGATGTGGGCCATGCGGCGGTGCAAATCCATCGGCGCAGGGGGTTAACAAAATATTAGATACATGCTTTATCGACGCGCGTGAAACTTAACCCGAGCATTGCACGGAGATCATTGGCGAGATGCATGGGTCCCTAAAGGAACTGTCAATTGAAAAGGTGTTTACTAACTATGGGGAACTTGGAAGATAAATACGAAGAGAAGGAGTACAGACCATTCGGGTGAGTCCACGTGTGTTCTAATGGTTGGACGTTGGAGTGGATGGTGGTGAAGAATGAGGTAGAATAAGGCGGTGGTCCACTCGAGACATTGCTGGGGTTTCATAAGCCCAATTAAGCATGAGTTTCAGCCTGAATTAAATCGGTTAAACATATCATTTTAGTCAAGTTATATCGATCGCTGCATCCGTTTAATTAAATGTTGGATCAAATCTGTTTAAAGATTTGATCGCGTTGGAGTCGCATGTGTTGACTCACGACATTTTAGGACTCGATCTTGATTTACCACCTCGAGTTTAGTTTTAATATCTTAAAATATTTACACCATTTTTCTATCCAAAATATATAATTTAAAATAAAAAAATATTTTATTAAATTTAAATATTTATTTTTTCAATACACCATATATCAATTTTAATAATTCTTCACTCATTCTCTATAATATTTAAGAAATAACATTATTTATTAATTTAAAGAAGTACAGTTTCTAAATACATAATTTAAAGAATTTATAGAATAATTGTTGTAAAAAAATTTTAGCTATCTTATTTAAAAATTAAAATAAAATATTTAATAAGGTATGTGATGCGGATACTCTTATATATCAAATATTGCACGTGCTAACAGATGCCTAAATTTCTATTATTATCCATGCACTTACCGCAACTCATACTAACACTTTATTGACGATTGAAGCCCAAGTTCACGAGACCCAGGCCAATACTGAATCGATGAGGTCCAGCATAGTCCGGCCCACATATCTAAAATATAAATACAAAAAAATGGGTTGGGCCATCAATGACCCAGTCCCGGCCCACATAGTTGAAATGGATCGGGTGGCCGATGACCTGGCCCGGCCCACATACTCAAAACATCAAAAAAAAAAAGAAGAAAATGTTTGATTTTTTAAAAATCATAAAATATATACTATTTTTTTAAAAAAATATTTGTATCAATTGTATATTTTTTTTATTTTTGAAATTTGTATTTTTTTTTTAAATAAATACTTTACACAAAAGCGAAACTAAGTTTGGTCACAAAAATGATTAATAAACTAGTCAATTTATACTTTTTTTTTAAAACGTAATAATTTTAGCTTTTTTTCATATGGGTGATCCCGTCAAAGCAAACTGGACGTATAGTCAACGTTGCGTTTCTAACTTTATCGGCAAAGCTGAAGCTGAAATTGTCATCTTGATGGTCATTTTAAAGATAAATTATATAGACTTGTACAATTTTAAATAATTTTTGTATTCGTCAAAAATCAAACCATATCTGATAAACTCTACGGAATATCAACTCGATTACATCCGCGGGCTAACTTTTACATTCATTGGTTGCAAATGATAGGTACACACGAATAAGCTCGTAAATAAAAATTCACTCAAAAAGGAAAAACATAATTTGAGTGGACTAAACGAATATGATTCGACAACTGAATCGATTCGTCACATCATCTTTGATAAATATCTTCTTTTAAAAAAAAACATACTGTGAAAGATCCTTCTCATAAAGCAGAAGGTAATTTAAGTGACATTTTAAAATTAATTAAATCTTAAAAGTTTTTTTTTTTAAAATAACCCTACCTAAGACGTTCACAGTCATAAAATCTCTTCATAATTTTATCCTTACCATATTTATGTTACGTTAAAAATAAAAATTTTTATATATTTTTTATTATTAAAAAATCCCTCAACAATAATCTATATTTTTCATTATATATATTTCTCTCACTTTTTATTTTATAATTATATATAATTAAATTTTAATAAAATTTAAGATTTTTATTTTTTAAATCTGAAATAAAAATATTTAATAAAAAAATTAAAAAAAACAACTAAAAAGCGGCTGCGTGAACCTTATAAACGAAGGAGCTGGGAGGGAGTCCTTCGCTAGAGCCACGTCATTGTGGATGCTCTTAATCCTTTCCTAACTGTTCTACCAAAGCCGTGCGTCTCGTCGGCCGCCGCTTTCGATTTCCTCTGTTTACTATATATAAGGGCGACGGTGGTCTGCGTCGTCACCACCGCACCGATGCCGGTGGAGATGGCGAGCTCGCCGCTCCGTCGTTCTTTTTTCTCACGACTGCGTATCCAATTCGACCTCATCGTCTCACACCACCAAACTATCCGACAATGCACGTAACTTTGGTTCCTGCCTATTTTTGGTCCATCCATTTCGCTATCCCTTTAGGGTTTTTTTGATTCTCTTTGATTTGGAAGGTTTGCTCCTTTCTTTGCTTTCGGGCGTGGGGGACCGTCATTAAAGGATTCGAGATTGGCGGTGGATCCCACACCCGCCTTCTTTATCTCTGCCGCCACAGCCTCTTCCCATTTTTGAGTGGACGAAGGACGAACAGGGACGCCGCTGCTACTGGGAGGCAGCGGAGAGGAGGCGGAATAACAGGCGATGATGGATGGCGCCGGCGAGGAGGGCAACGGCCATCATGACGACCAGGCAAGGATCGATGTGTCGGACGAGACGGCGCATCAGATTAGCACCGGTAAATGATCACCTTTTACACTTGTTCGATCTTGTAATATCCGTAGGATGGGTCTTGCTTGTGTTGTTTCTTTCATTCCATTGCCTTTTTTTTAAAAAAAAAAAATTGTCGCATTTCTGATTTGATGATATCAACCTTGCAAATCATTTGTGTTTTACATTCCGTTTTTCTGTTTCTTTGTTTCTTATTTGTGGTAACGACACGATGAATTTACTGTTGGAAAATTGGACTATAAATAGGTAAATAAATTACTTGTAACACTTTTGAGGACCACTCACAATTTTAGATAGAAAAAAAAAGAAGATGAAGAACAACTTTCAACTTGAAGACTCTACATTTTTATTTTTCATTGGATGATTAAACATGAATACAAGGGGAGTATTTATAATACTCACCATGCAAAATACATAGTTGATCAAAACACTAAATTCTATCTATAAAGAAATTTTATCCCTATCCATTGGATAGGGATAAAATTTCTCCCAACCACACATTTTAATTCCTATCAGTTAAATCCTATCTATTGATTGAGAGAAATACTCCCAACTACACATTCTAATTTCTATATGTTAAATTTTATCCATTGAATGCGAAAATTACTTTTATCCATATGTTTTTATTCTTATCCGTTAACGGATTGGTATTGATCTTCAACACTCCCTCTCAGCATCAACCCTCCGTACTGTGCTGAGTTGATAACGTAACATCTTAAATTTGTTGACGCTCAAGCCTTTTGTGAACACGTCCACAACTTGATCATCTGTATTAATTTGTCTCATCTCAATTTCTCCTTGCAAACTTTTTCTCATATAAAATGATAATGCACTTCAACATGCTTAGTTCTTGCATGAAAGATCGGATTTTCCGCCAAACGAATTGCTGATTGATTGTCACAATATACTGGAACTGCATAATCTACTGGTTGATATAGATTATTCATTAGTTGTATTAACCATATGTTCTCTTGAGCTGCCATTGTACCTCCCTCCATAACCGTTGGGCCAGCACTAGGGGAACCGCTAAGGTAGCAGATCTACCTTTTCTTGAGCTGCCATTGCTAAAGCTCGATATTCAGCTTCACTGTTTGACAATGATACAGTTGGTTGTCTCTTGCTGCACCACGGGATCGTTCCAAAACCAAGCTTGAATACATAACTAGTTGTTGATCTTCTAGTGTCACAATCTCCAGCATAGTTAGCATCGCATTAGCCAACTTCCAGTCTTCATTTCTTTTGTACAAAAGACCATAATCAATTGTGCTCTTTACATATCTTAGTATTCATCGAGCTGCTTCCAAATGAGGCTTCTTTGGATGTTGCATGTACCAACTTATCACATTGACTGCATAGGAAATATCAGGTCGAGTTAAGATTTAGTAGATGAGACCACCTACCAATTGTTGATACATAGTCGCGTCTTCTAAGTTTTTCCCTTCATGTGCACACATTCTGACATTTGGTTCCATAGGTGTCGAGATCGGCTTGCATTCGAGCATTCCAAACCTTTTCAACAAGTCTTTGGAATATTTTTGTTGACAAAGAAATATTCCATTTTGTGTGCGATCAATCTCTAAACTAACAAAATGCTTAAGTTGTCCAAGTTCTTTCATTTAAAATCGAACTGATAAATTCTCCTTTGTTTGAATAATTTCTGTTTTGTCATCGCCTGTTATGACTAGGTCATCCACATATACTAGCATAATAGCTAATTTTTCTTTATTTGTTTTGATAAATAAGCTGGAATCTGTAGATGTTACCAAATAACCACTTTGGGTTAGAAATTCAGCAATTTTACCATACCATGCCCTGGGTGCTTGTTGCAATTCGTAGAGCGCTTTTCGTAGCTTACACACATATTCAGGATGATGTTGGTTCTGAAAACCTATTGGTTGGATCATATAAATTTCCCGATCCGATTCTCCATGAAGAAAAACATTCGTCACATCCATCTGCCATAGATTTCGGTTTTTGTTGGCTATAAGTGCAAGTAGGATTTGTACAGTTGTAAATTTCACCATTGGACTAAATGTTTCATCATACTCTAGTCCATACTGTTGAGAGAAACCACGAGTTACCAATCATGCCTTGTACCTCTCGATTAACCCATCTGGACGACGCTTTATTTTGAAAACTCATTTACAAGAAATGGGTTTCACATCTCTTGATTT
>JBBMJZ010381259.1:0-16163 GCA_037833815.1 Zingiber zerumbet
CACAAGAGGCTAGCGATCTTGTGCTTCAATTGTAGTCTCTGTAGTTAAACCTAGGGTTACTGTATGGCGTTTAAATATTCAATTTCTTTGAAAGACTTTGTCTAGGAAGTGGTGGATGATCTTATACCTAAGAAGGTCGAGTGCCTCACCAACGACCTGGAAGTCAATCATTGAAATAGAAATTTAATTAACTTCTGTAATATGGTTTAACTTCTGAAGAACACACAATTTGAACTTGGATAAAATTAAGTTTTGTTTCTAATCCAAGTTTAACTTTTAAAGAATACATGAGTTGCTAGGAAAAGTTCTGTGCTTATACAAATTTTTATACAGGGAAAACAGAAAAGAATTCCAAGTAGCATCCAACAAGGCAGACGTAGCTTTGGGAGATGAGGAGCCCAAGCAAATGAAAAGAACACCATCATGTGGCAAAAAGGTAACTCATCCACCCCAAGCACCCCTCATCTTGGGCCCCATAGTAAAATGAATAGAGTAAATCATGATGACCGAGTGACCTCTTTAGGTGGGAGGGATTTTATTCTCCAAGAGATTCTTGCCTTGAAAATTTAATTTCTGCTCTCACGTGACAATCTACTACCTAAGTACTAACTTGGTTATATCGATGGGGGCAAAAAGGACACCATCAGTACAGTAAAAAGGTGATAACCCTCACCCTGGGCCCCTCCAAGACTACCCCATGTGATCTAGAACTGAGGTAAATCACGAGGAGTTTCTCCTAACACAACAATCATTCCATAAGAGTTCAGGTGACCAACGAGAAATTGCGCATATGCTGAGGATCGACCTTGTGACCTATTACAATAATATCACGTGTAGGTATCAACTGTGTCGGCCCGTGAAGGCAAAAATGGTACCATCATAATGTATGTTTAGTTGTATTCTACGTTGCTTTCATCACTATAGCAATGTGACCTAGGATAAATAAATTTTTTTTATTTAATTAATATAATTTTTACAATTATACCATTCTTTTAACAAGCGAGATCTATTAAGTTTATTGGCAAGTACTCTATGTTTCATACCATTACTATCTACATCACTTCCCACTTCATTGGCATGTGGATCTACTAGAGCGACATGCCAGCTTTACAGTTGGAGATGTTATTAAAAAGAGTTTTTGAACCGCTACCAGCGGGAGGAAGTTTAGGAGGTGGCAAGTGAGGCGGTGTGATCGATATGATCGGTAAAAATAGTAAAAGGCGAACTAGGGATTTCAAAGGAAGAGAGTCTGAAATGTTTGAATTTTGTTTGAGAAGCACAAAATCCTAAATCTATTGCGTATTTTTCCACCCGCCCCGGTCAACCAATTGATTTAGGATTTAACATGAACTGATCTACAAACTAAAGAAACCTGAATGAACAGTAAATTGAAGACATAATGATAAAGGTTTAAAGGGAGGGGTTAGTAGAGTGTCCCTTAACTTTAAAAAAAAACAAAGACTCCTTTGAATTTTTTTCCCCTAAAAGAACTTTACCATAATTAGGTCTTAAATGTTAAAAAATTGTTTTTATTAATTATTATTAAATATAGTAATTGAACACCCTCTATTAATTGTTTAGTAATGTCTGTCTATATAATATATCTACATGGGACCTAAACTACACGTGGCACACGTGGCATTCTAGAGGGTATGGTTGAAAATAGCTCTAAAGAAATTCATTCTGTCGCATAAATCAACTAAGATGGCAAAAAAAATTATTACTATATCTTAGATTTGTGATGTATCAAATTCTCATCAAAGAGTTTTTGCCACGTGTCTGGGATGGATGTTGCCATTCTTTTTTTTTTTTTACTATAATACATAGTTTTATACGGTAGTATATTAAGCATCTAAAATGGCTATAGCCATAATAGGTAGATGCTCTATATTATTCTAATGTAAATGGATCAAGTAACTCGAGTTTAGTAAATTGGATGAACAGCACAAATATAAAGAGTTGAAGCCGGCTGAGATAATCAACTAAGCTAGGCTAATCAATTGAGTCAAAAGTATTGAAAGGATTATTAGACGCATTAAGAAAATAAAATGAACAATCAGTCAAGCCCAATGGAATGAGCTTGTCTAACCTATTGAACAAGCTGACAAGTCGGACCAATGGATCTTAACGAGTCAAAATTATCAGCTAAACTACCTAGACAGAATGAGTTGAATGAACCAAGTGAATAAGGTGGAATGAAACTATGAAAGTGATAAATAGCTTGTAGTGCAGAGGCTAGACTAGCTCAATGAATTACATACGATGAAGATCAAGTATTTTGATTAAAAAAAAATACAAGCAGACAAATTTAGCTGATAGAAATGATGGTTTGATTTATTTACATGGAATGAGCAGGTTAAGAAGACTCGAACAATCAGAACCAAGCAAGTAGAGCGATTAGCTAGTTACAAAGCCTAAGCAACTCGAACAATTAGAACCAAGCGAGTAGAGCGATTAGCTAGACGCGGTGCACTAGGCACAAATCAAACAACACGAATAGAATAAGATAAGACGAGCGGGCAACCATGTTAAAAAGGTTAGGTAACTTCGGTCCAGCTAGTTAACAGAAAATATCAAAAAAGAATGGATCATTCAACTTTTCTTCACAGATGCAATTAATCATAAAGTTCAAAAATAACATTCTATGTAATTCTATTATGTTTTATTCTCATTTTGATCCCATTGTTGAGCAGCACAAAGACACCTAACATTTTTTGCTGCAGCAATTTCTTAGAAGACAGCATCAATCTCTTCACAAGGTCTGCAACAAGTGAATATCATTTAATGGTAAATTACAAAGATCATAGTCAGTCTTGTTCAAAATTTTGCAACACTGATGCTACAGCCGTTGTACGGCAAGAGACCATGTCGACTGCTCTTTAGAAAACGGTATCCATGGCGAAAAGCTGGCCACCATCCAATTAATGGTGGGAAAACACATCTGATTTGCAAATGACTGCGGTGCTTCCCGAATTTGTGGGAAAACACATTGTTGGGGCCTTCCGACTCACTTGTACACATACTGGATGTCTACATTTTCTCTCAACCATTCAAGCACCTTAGCCCCTTCCAGGACATCCTCAACCTACATTTTCAAAGAAAAAAAAAACATCAATGACCACTATTTATGCATAGGTATGAAAGCTCCGGCAATAGATTACAACATAATATATGTCTAATTATAGTAAAAGATGATTATGTTTAGGGTGGAAGGAGTTTTTTCCCCGAGAGCATGCACTCGTTGGGAATTGATCCCGGCTCCATTATAGTAATCTGTTACCTTCTAGCCAATTGGACACCCCGTGGGGACTAACATGATATATGTCTAATCATAATATAAAATTGAGATTTTTTCGAACGACTGTTTCAAATTCCATATTCTAAGTTGTGAACAAACTTTCACAAATACAGGTAATGGGCAATCCTACTAGGGTAAATGGAGCAGATATCCAACCAAATAGAACTCTGAAATCAGTAAATGCCTAACTTTGTCTATGTTCCTAAAAATTCAAACCAAACCCTCATTTTTCATTATCAGAGTGCCCTTCACTGCAGAAAATACAGTTTCAGACATTAAAAAAATTAAAAAATAAAAACAATGGACGAAAATATTCATTTATTTTTATAAGAGAATATCTTTTTACATTTGAGAAATACATTAATTGGTTTTTAATTAGTCAAGTTATTTGGTGAAACAATTTCACTAACTAAAAAAAATGTAAATTTTTAAAAATAATACCTAGTTTAATTGATTGATACATGTTACTCTTTTCCAAAAAAAAAAAAAAGGAAAATACTTTGACTTTTATAATTTTAACCAACCAAGCAATTTCTTGAAACATCTTAATAGAATAAAATTGGGGCGTGCAACTAAAGAATGCTGGACTTCTGGACTACCTACCGGGAGCGTTTCCCGATTTACCTAGTGGCCGGTGAGAAAATTCCGTGAGGCCGGGCCAGACTAGTCACCCCAGGATTAGTCAATGAGACTAACTGAGTTTATTATTTTTTTAATAGAATATAATTGATTATTCTTTTTAAAATAAACAATATTTATTTAAAAAATAAATGGAAATATTCTTTTTAATACATTCTTTTTAATAATTTCAATACATCATTTTCGAAACATGAGCTCCACTGAAAAAACAAATTTGCCCATTTTGAAATGTGGGGTCCAACATCAGAGATGCTATTTGGGTAATTGCTAAATGATACAACCCCACATTTGAAAAAAAAAAACGCCAACTAGAAGCAGAAGCCCTCCCCATAAGGATAATTACGTCATACTGTTCTATCATCATCTAAAAGATTGCAATGAAACTAAGGGAAGTACAAGAACCTGCTCTCGCACATGCTCCTCTTCATATTCTTGATTATTGCGTTTGAACTCAGCGATGGAGTTCTCAACCTCTTTAACAAGCTCATCGGTTGTATACTGCAGAATGCCAACTTACTGTCAGGTTTATCAGATTGAATTATTTTTTTCTTGATACTCGAGTAAAGCTAGAAAAATATTCTGGATACATGTTAATATACTGATATAATTACTTGGTAAGCAACTACAAGCTACATGAGTCACGCATCCATCGGCATCATTATTAAGCAAAAAAAGCAAGAGAAGGATAGCAAGAAAGGATCTGGGTGAACGATCTGTTTATTTTCTAATATGAGATTGTGAGAAAATGAAACAATTAGTTGTTATACAAATTACAATCTTCAAATATAAAAAAAATATATCCTGCCTAGGATCATAATAAGGTATTCAATAAAATAACCTCTAAAAGCATAAATCAAATCTGCTAGTGGATGGAGAAGGTAGCCACAAGAACAATGTATTTCACATGTAATGGCAGGTCTTTCATTCTCTATTTTAATATCATCTAGCAAAAGCAACAAAAGCCCTGGGTTGGAAACAAACCCACATTTAAACAGAATTATCAAATACATTTTTCAGAAGCTATAGTACATAATTAGCAAGCCAACTAATTTGCTGGAGAATCAGCTAATCTTCAAAGCAAACTAACTGTTAGTTCTTGAAAAGTAGCAAGTTCGAATAATGCTTATCTCCGAAACTTTAGACAACACAGGCTTCAATATATTTAGAAACTGTCCTATCAAGGACAAGATGCTAACCATAGCAAAAAATTCTTTTGTTGAACAAAAGAAAATAATTAGGTAGTCTGAAGTTCTCCAAATCCAATGAGATTTTGGAAAACAGTACTTATTACCAGTGCGAAATGCTAATATTTAGCTAAGTAGCATTTTAGTCTAAAGAACTGTATAGACGGTAAAGCTGGAAAGCAACACCTGAATTCAACATCCAAAATGGTTTTAAACTAAAAAAGGAATGTAGATAACAAACCTGCAATTTTTCACATTTGAATATCTCACTAACAGCTAACATTTGTTTTATTATCTTGGAGATATTCTCCTCCTCCTTTTTGATAAACTGATTTACTGCCCTTTCACTTGTAAGAGATGCTAGTTGACTTTCATTTATTTTATTGTCCACCTATCCAATTTAACTTGTGAGAATCAAGTGAAAGATGGACAAAAAGATATTTTATTTCATTTTTCACCTGTAGCTGCAATAGTTTGGCTCCATATAGATGTCTTCCTTGTTCCTCCAATAAGGACCTAGGAATATCAACCTCAATAATCTGAAGACATTGAGATAATAAAAATTTGTCAAGCCAAAAAAACATGAAATACAAATGAGAAGAAGGCTACAAATAGATGAAGCACTAATGCCATCACAATTTTTAAATCAATAATACCCAGTATTTCCACTTTCCAACACAAATTACATGTATTAAGGAATACACAAATGTATCTCAAACAGCTGACCTTGTTTAGTTGATCCAGAATTGCATTATCTGTTGCTTGTTCTATTGCAGTTTGTTCCACTTGTTTGCATCTCTGCAATATTGCTTCCCGAACCTATGAGACAAATAAACACACAAAAGAATGAAAAGGCATGATTCCACAATGTTAAGGTTGCATCTAATACAAAGAGATACCCAAAAGAAGTTCTGCAACCAATAAATTCATATGAACAAAACTACTCATACTATCCTTTAGATAGAAGTAGAGTAAATAGAGAAACCTGGTTCAGAGAACTGCATCCAGGAAGAAGCTTTTCAGCAAGAGAGTCATCAAGTTCTGGTAAAACTCTATAGAAGAGCTCTTTGCATTCAACCTAAAAATTAAATAGTTATAAATATAATTATTGCAGTTGATGAAGCAGAATTTTAAACACAATTGCAACTAGGTAATCTTTAAAAAAGTGAAACCTTCCACAAGATACAGCATAATATCAGTAGCATAAACAAAAGTTTGATGAGTGAACAGCTAATTACACAAATAATTTTCATTTGTATCCCTGATTTGTTTTTTGAATTGCATGCACTGACATCATGAATAATATATACAAAGATTCTTAGTAAAAAGGAAGCAGCAACCCCCTTTAGAACAAACAATAAGTTACTTAGTTTTGGGTCCTCTAAATCGAAGCATAACTGAACAACTTAAATCTAACTAAATGATTTTTTAAAAAAAGAAAACCAAGGTATGAAAAGTTGGTTAGGGAACTTTCATTTGAAATTAAATTTCCTGAAATTGGTAGAACATTGACTAAATAAGGAAAGAGAGGAGACATAGTAACAGAACAGAGCATTTATTTCATTTGTCTATATGACTCAAAAAAATTTTATGAACTGAAGCCAATTAGAAAACAGATAGACTGATGGTTGAATTATGAAACTATGTTACTTTCTATGTTTTAATATCATGTACTCACAGTAAATTGAGCATGGACACCTCTAAGATTGTCCTGATCCCATATTTCTGGAAACTGAAGTGGAAATGTCCTCGTCTGGCCTTGCTGGATCCCTATTATTGAATCAAGAAACCCAGCAAGAAGATTATGCCTTTCTTCTGTGTCCAAATAGAATCCTAGAGAATAAATGATAAGCTTTGTTAGACAACAAAATAGAAAAACTTAATTAAGCATAACATGAGTATAATAACAAATTGAAAATGTTAATAGCACATAACAGACCTTTTCTCTCAGCAGATGGAATTTTTTCACCTTCAGACTCATTTTGTCCAACTGTTTTTGCAAAAATATCAAGGACTACAAGGTCACCAATCTAATAAGTTCCAGAATGTCAGTAGTAATTTCAACTTTGTAACCAGCCAATATTTTAAGAGTGAAAAATCTAATAACTCTTGCATTCCTAGGAATTTTAGGGAAACTAGGCAAATTTGCTTAACTGAGGTATTAGCACTAAGAATGTAACTAGTTTCCAATATAAAAAATATACAATCAAGATGGAGGTGTAAACTCAAATAGTTTGATAAAATAGAATTTGATAACAAAGAGAAAGAGCAAGTCTGATAATTTAATCAAAAAGTTAATATTTAGAGAACATAGCTTAAACCCCAACAGGAAAAACAACACTGCAAGAAGGAGAGCTGATATATGTGAGAAGGGGCAGTGCAAGACTTGAAGGTTGTGATGTTCCAGAACTCTGCATGCCTGGGGACTACAGTTCTGTGATTGTGCCCATTGAATAGAAAAAATATGTCCAAATTGCAGTAGTTTAAATTCAAGATATTACAGAGGCATGATAAGTCTAAAATTACTTGGTCAAGGATGTAACTGCTGTATAATCCTAATTTCTACAAAAAGATAGGGCTAAGTTTAAATTTCAAGATATCATGCATGATAAATCTCAAACTATTTGGTGAAGAATGATAAATGACTGTTGTATAATCCAAATTTCTACAAAAATATTAGGTTTGTTTAGCCCTTTTTTAAATTCTACAAGCATGATAAGTCTAGACTTGGTTTGTTAAGAATGATATATAACTGTTATATAATCCAATGTTGTACAAAAGGTTATGCCTGTTTAACCTTTCACTATATGAGATACAACTTGAGGCAAATTTGCCTTAGAAAGTCAAAAGGTTATGGATAAACATCTATCAAGGAGGTAAATACATTCGTTGAGAAAAAGGACTTTATTGGTATAATAAATAAAAAATATAAAAGCAAAGAAAATATTATTAAAATGTATCTAATTTAACTGGTACCTGCAAGCCCCTATCAGTAACAATCCTAAGTGAACCTAGAGCCTTATAGCGGCGATTTAGCTCTCTTTCTGAAGCACTTTCAGCTTTAACAACATTGTCTATCTCAACAACAATCTTCAAGTTTTTGTATTTATCCAACCATTTGATCTCGGGAGACACGTCAGCCACAATATCATACCTGGATGATTGAACTTCAATTTCTTGTTTTACAGAGAAGATGGTATAAAGTTAACCAGACAGTAGTTAATATGTGAGATAAAAGACACAGTTAGCTGCAGCACATCAATCAGTTAAGTATTTTCTTATCAATGAAGAATGTGATTGACTGCATTTATTAACTAAACTGAGTGAAAATGCACCTGTATTGACTATGTATCAATTCAAGTTAAATTTATTTCCTTCCAAAGTTGCAAATGAGATTTTCCCCTGATCTAAGAATGTTAAATGGATTCTCTCTCTCTCTCTCACTAACTCACTCTCACACACACACACACACACACACACACACACTTTTACATTCTATATATATCATTAATGTGGAGCCAAATTGATGTGTTATGAAGTGCGATAAACTGACACATATGACATAAGGATTAAGCTACCGGTAAGCTCACCCAAAATTACACTTGGAAGGAGCAATTCACCCTTGCCTGAATCATGGTTTAAAATCTTGACCCGTATGAGAGTTTCGGTTTATGACCGGAACGATATGATTTCTGTACCGTATCATGTCATGCCGATATGACTTTGTTATTTTTTAAAGATAAAATATATTAATTAAAAATAAAAATTTGATCTAAATATTTTTAAATATATATATATATATATATAATATTAAAAAGAAAAAAATATGGGATCACAACACCCCCATAGGCCATATGGGGAAAAAAATTATATAAATTTTTTTAGAATTAAAATAACATACATACATTAAATTAATGAGATAGTTTTAACTAGAAGTTGATTGAAATTATTAACCTAAAATTTATTTATTAACCTAAGTTTTAATAATTTAATGGGTGCATCCCACCAGCACTCACGAGCATCCCCACCACTACTTGCAGAGGTTGCGGTGGCCTCTGCGACCCAGTGGTGTCAGTGTCGGGCGATTGCTGGTGGCGAATGGCTAATGGAACCCTAAATTTTGCCCATTTCACCTGGCACGACACATGATGAAATTTAAGTCGTGGTTTGAATATGAGGACAGAATATGCCTATGATCGAGCATGTAGAGAATTTGAAGTAAAAGACCCAAGACAATTCAATGTGTCCCACCTGAAAGGTTTCTGAATTTCACTGATCTAGGCTCACTTACATTCCAGACTTAGATCTCACTTAGGTAGGTGACCCAACATTGCTTGATCTTCATGAATGTCCCAAACTTCATGTACTAGGGACAACATACTATCTCATATAAATTGTAATGAGGTCGGCAACCTAATAAGGTCTATCTTCATGTAATCATGGATGAAAGCAATCTAATATTACTATGTAAAAAAATATCTCCCTCTTGTGTGAACTTATATTCATGTGTTTTTTATGCTTTAGTTTTTCTTGTCCATTGTGTTGCTATAAATGTAGGAGGGTATCTGACTCCTAATAACCCATAGCAAACTAATTTTGATCCTCGTCCAAAGCTACAAATACACTTACAAGTGCATTCACAGTTATCAAGTAAACATTTTCTTGAATATAAGTTGTTTAACAGCCTAAAGCTTTATCAATTATATATGTACATATTCTGCTAATAAGTGTTACAATCTGAGGTGTCTGCATAGCTTGCCGTTCCTCCCCATCACCCCGCCTTTCTTTGTCCTCTTCTGGTCATTTCCTAGCACATCTACGTCAGGATGGCCCCAACACCACCAAAAGGGAGATCATAACACCATCATCTTTTAATTGGCATGTATCATCACCACCAATTGATAGATTACACCACCTTCAGCTTTTAATTGGCACGTAAAGAATTAGTCTTGGCAGTCACAATAGGAAGTTCAATTATAATGCTAAATCCTAGACCTATTTTATTATTAAATTGCTCGAACTATTCATTTAATTTATGAAATCAACTTGTTCAAATTTCAAAATCTACCTCATTCAATTCAGCAGGGTAAATTTAATAAAAACTCACACGAGGCATACACAGAATATTCAGTATTGTTTCTTTTACTTTGCCTGATTTATCACATGCAAGTCTCAAGAATCATCTGTACGATGCAAATTTTAGCCAAAATATTTTCTTCCTTCAACAGATTCTTCATCAATAAAGATAGCATGATTCAGTTATCTCTTATTATTGTGAAAATAGGTTTTATTATCAACGCCTAAAGGTATGTAGGAAATTTTTGTTAGCTTTACAGTAGGTACACTGTACAAGTACAAAGACACTGATATACAATTTCCCAACTAAATGGGAATGGCTACATGGCTAATTGTAAACTGTGCGCACCTCTCCTCTGAGATTTAATACTTGCAACAAATATGACTTTTCATTATGTAATATTTTCATGGATGTGGATCAAGGTATATTCAAGTTACATTCTGTATGTTAATAGGAAATAACTACAAGACTACACAGGTGAGTTAGTAATTTATCTTATTGATAATATGTTAACACAAACCAGGTCAATTTGAAAAAAAATAAAAAAAACAATCAAGGAAAAAAGAACATATAGATGAGCACACAGCTTCAACAATCAACATTAATGTCACATGAAGTCCTCAATTGTGCAATACAAGTCTCTTTTGCTCGCTGGCAAATTTTCCTACACTACCAATGCAAGTGAAGCCGGGTTATCAACCTGTGCTGGGGATTTGTAATAAATACTGGATCTTCAAAGTTCAAACCAAGGTTTAAAATCTTGAACGATATCAAAGTTTTGGTAGTTAACGGGATATCGCATGTTATCATGCTGACATTCCGATGCATGGTGTCGATAACAAATTGGAGGTAGGAAGAAAATTAAGAAGACAACTCTATATTCTAACTTTGTTTTTCATCTATAACGGTGTGCTTTTGATAAGGGATGTCAAATGTTGGTATATTATGATTGACACAACGACACAAGAGGCATTGTTGTGCCAAGTAGTAGTGAGTTTCAATAATTTAATGGAGCAATACGTTTCAATTGTTTTGCCTAACACAATACGAGATTTTAAACCGTGGTTCAAACCCTAAGAGATAGGGTAACCCAATGATGAGTATACTGCTGATTGATATTATCTCTATTGGCAAAAGAAAGACCAACTGTTTTATGCAATTTTGCAAATAAATCCATTTGAAGTACAAGTCCTTGAAGTTAAAGTCCTCAATATATGTGCAGCGAAAGACTAATATGGAATCTATATAACAGGTATGGAGAAAAAATTATGGCCTTAAGATTTATGCAGTTCAAGCAAAAGCAGATTTTAAAGAAGATAAAACAGAATCCAAAAAGGTGGACTGACGTGACTTTAAAGTTTGGAAAACTGGGATAGCAAACCTGAGATGATCTTGGAGTGAAAAGGCATCCAACATATCAGAGAACTTGGTTACAATCCGAACAGAATCCTTCAAGGCCCTTCCCTCCACCTAATTAAAATGGATAAGATTGATTTCATAAATATGATGGCAGAATATACTTGTTCCAGAATTTTATAAAGTAGCTAGAATTTAACTATTTAATCATGTGTGTTAGCTTATGCAAACATGAATTAACAATAAAGAGTATGGGCAAATGAAATATATCAATTCCACAGGTAATCTTCAAAGTGATATGAAAAATCCAAGACCTAGTTTTCTACGAGGAAAGAAATGGTTAGGTAAAGAAAGAGAGCATTAGAAAGATAATTCATAAGCAAAAGATAGCATACTATTTTCCTAGATTTGATTTCCTAGGATGGAAAGAAAGTAGAGTTTCTCTTCTAAATCCTTTCCTTGGTGAAAATTAAAGAGGGGCAAAACATAAATTTAAAATTTATTTGTTCAAAACATTAAAAGAAAATCATAAAACAAAAATATATTGGAAAAAAGAAATTAATTTGGAGAATTTTTTTAGTTGAATTTGAGTCTCATTCACATGAACAGTATTTTTTTTCTTTTTTTTTTTTGTCTCAATCAAGCAGGAGCATATTTGGGCTAAATTTGAGGGGAAAAAAAAATTCTCTAGTGCTTCCTTCCCTCTATTTCTGCTAGAAAATGGAGGAAAAGGACTCGAAAAATTATTTCTTCCACCTTATTTTCATTCACATATCCTTCCTGATAGGAAATATAACCTACGAGAAGAGATTTTAAGAGAGCCTTCATCCACCATATTTTATAAGCATTTCTCTTATACTGTAAAACAAGCAGAAGAGTAGACAAATAGGTCTATGCCTACTACAATGGCAACATTTTCTCCATCTACATTTTATTTAAAGCTTATCATCATATCAAACATCCAACTCCACATAAGTTTCAGTAGAGGTGTTAGCAGGCCATGGTCGAGCATAGAACAATCACATACAATCTGACCCAGCACGATCCAAGCTTGGTCTAGGCCAACTCAGATTGTACCCACACCCAGGTTTAGCTAACTCACATGGTACATCAAATACAAATTAAATATATATATAAGCTACAACATATTAAAAATATTAGATCTTACATATGTTCCACTATTACTACTACATTTAAGATTATAGAATCCTAAACAATTACATATCATGAACCCTGACACATATTAGTGCACACTACAAACTAGACTGTAGATATGATCTACATGCCCAAATAAAAGTCATTACCATGCAATCATATGATCTATTAAATCTAATGCTAAATTATAGGGAACTCCTTTTAGTCAATTAATAGATTGCAACATATGCCATATAGAACCAGACATCCTTAGTTAATCTGTGGCCAGCAGTCAGTAAAAGAGCATGCCCTTCATTGGAGATTGTTATTTGAGGAATACATAGGCCCTAAGCAGCACTATCTGAATGAACAAAGAGGCATCCTTTGTTAAGCCTCATTATGACTTACTAGTAAAATTTTCCTGCGAATAAAAAAATTCTCACTCAATCCCTCACGGCACATTAACTCCATTTGAATAAAAATATCCTCATAACACCCCCTAGTAAAAAAATACAATTAACAATATATTAGCAACATGTTAATGTTAAGTAGGTTTATACTTGGTTTAAAACTAAGATTTTTTGTTATTTTAAAGTTATGATTTTAGTTTATTAAACCCAAATTTTTTATTTAATTTTAGTTAATTAAGGATCATACTATAGCAATATGAAGCTAAGAAGACTTGAATAAAGATCTATTCTATTAATCATTTTTTACAATAATTCTATTATCTCACTTAACATTATGATTATTACTCTTTTGACTAAATCTATGTTGTATTCCCCATCGTATATACCCAGACATTCATTACCCTGCAATTACCCTGCAATGCGGGAGGGTGGTGATCCTACTTATGATCTGAGTAAGATGTGGCAATAACAGGTTCATCATCCTTCTGAGGGCAATAGCATACTTGTGGTATTATGGTAGTGTGTACACAACTTCAGGAGATTGTGAGTTTCTCCATTAGTCGCTCGTGTCTTAGGTGTATGTCCCATATTTTGTTTGTTATGATATATGATTATATTTATATCATGACACACCACTTTTGCTTGGTCTTTCATCATTCATGTACATCCTCAGTTGCCTAAATTTCTTTTGACATTTGTATTTATTTGAAAATTGTTTGACCTTAACTCAGAGAAACCCTATTTAATAACTATGTTGATCCTTATTACTTATTTTAGGTTTTTAGAGAATGGTCTAGTGAACATATTAAGAAAAAGTGCAATTACATTAAAAAATTATTTATTTATTTTTATTCTTTTAAGGGGAGCTTTAGTGTAAAGTTACCGCCGTGTGACTTGGAGGTCACGGGTTCGAGTCACGTAATCTGCCTCTTGCAAAGTAAAATACGGCTGCGTACCATAGACCCTTCCTTCCCAAAGACCCACATTGATGGGCAGCTCCGGTTGTCCTTTTTATTCTTTTAGTAGTTTTTTTTAGTATATGTCACTATGACATATATTAGAAAATTGTAAGAACATTTAAGATATTATGTCAAATGATATTTTTATTTATACTCTTGATGTTAACATTGGTTGAGATTCAAGATCACAACATGGTCACAATGGAGACCAAACCTATGATTCAAACTATAGGCCATGATGTAAGTGCTCAGATGGTAGGGAATATAGTCATGTCAATACTTTCTTAACTCCAAGTCTCTGAGCTCCAAATCCCCAAAACTCAAGTTAAATACCAAAAAATGATAGAATAAGGAAGAGATAAGAGAATAAATATTAAAGAGTGAAAAGAAATAAAATTAGTAATGAAAGAGTAGAGAAGAATAATAGAGGATAATAAATTGGTCAAAGTGAATAGATGAAATGGTTGCAACAAAGGGTATTTATAGGATATCTTTAGTTATATTTCAAATTTTCTTTCGATTGTTTTATCAATAAAAAGACTAAAGGACCCCTATAATTTTATTTTACTTTTAAGGATGGGGCATTTTGGGTATTTAAGATGTAAAAGTGCAAACTCCGCCCATGACGAACTAGTCATGGCTAATCTCAAGTCCGGATAAAGGAAGAGGATTGAGTTACATTGTCAACCAGTGTTAAAACTATGACAAATGTTCAATGAATGGATTCATTAATCTATTGTGTTAATGCTAGGTTGTTCCCCGGAAGGAACGTGTTACAGGGTTCAACTGTAACGTCTCGGCAAAGACCGCTATATCTCCAAAACTCGGGTGTAGTGTTAAATATGCAAGAGTTCGCAACTATAACATATCAGCAAGGACAACTACATCTCCATAAGAACTTAGGTGTAGTGTTAAATAAGTAAGTGTTCTCACACTATAGGTTGGATAAGAACAAATATGATAGAAAAACTAATAGTCTAAGATTTGAAACATGGAACATAGGAACGTTCACTAGTAAATCAATGGATGTAGTAGATACGATGATTAGAAGAATAATTAGTATTTTGTGTATACAAAAGACAACATGAATAGGAGAGAAGGTAAATATAATAAAGAACTCAGATTTTAAGTTATGGTACATAGTAAAGACTAAAGCAAGAAATAGAGTGGTATTATTGTAGATAGTTTGTTAAAGGATAAAATTGTAGGAGCAGTTAGAAAAGAGGATAGAATTATAGCCCTTAAGATAATAGTGGTAAAAGAAACTATGAACATAATTAGCGTATATGCACCGCAAGTAAGATTACATGAAGCTACCAAATTAAAGTTTTGGGATGACTTAGATGAAGTATTACAAAATATTCGGCCAAATGAAATGATTTTAATAGGAGGTGATCTAAATAGGCATATTGGAATAAAAAATGAGGAATATAAAAGGGTACATGGGGGTTTTCGATTGGA
Source organism: Zingiber zerumbet (assembly GCA_037833815.1). Classification (NCBI taxonomy): domain Eukaryota; kingdom Viridiplantae; phylum Streptophyta; class Magnoliopsida; order Zingiberales; family Zingiberaceae; genus Zingiber; species Zingiber zerumbet. The sequence continues at coordinate 15,519 of JBBMJZ010381259.1, forward strand.
AAATTATATTAGATTTTGCGATAACATATGACCTTATATTAGCTAATATATTTTTTTAAGAAAAGAGAAGAACAATTAGTCACGTTCAAAAGTGAGAATAATAAATCGCAAATTGACTTTCTTATAGTTAATAAGAAGGATAGAAAGTTTTGTAAAGATTACAAGGTCATCCCTGAAGAAAGCTTAACTACCCAACATAGGTTAGTAGTGTTGGATATACGCATCAAGCATAGTATCAATAGAAAGAAAATATGTACAACTCCTATAATTAAGTTGTGGAAGTTAAAAGCAAAATATATTTAAGGAGAAGGTAAAATTACAAGGTGAAATATACGATAATTCTATTACGACATGGGATAAGATGACATCAAAGTTGAAAATAGTAGCTAAGAGTGGACTTGGCGAGTCAAGGGGGCATGCACCACTAAGTAAGGAATCTTGGTGGTGGAATAAGAAAGTACAAGTGAAAGTGAATGAAAAACGAACAGCTTATAAGGAATTAAATATTTGTAAGAACAAAGAAAATTTTAAAAAATATACAATAGCTAAGAAAGATGCTAAGAAAGTAGTGAATGAAACAAAGAATGAAACTTTTGAACGATTATATCAAAAATTGGATAAAAAAAAGAAAAAGAGACATTTATA
>JBBMJZ010381272.1:0-33343 GCA_037833815.1 Zingiber zerumbet
CGATCCCGTCTCTGAATGGATCCACCCCTGGATTAAATTATAACATAATTTATAAATTAACTTGTATTAATTAAATATGCTATGTAAATATTCATACTTCTTTGGGCTAAAAAATGTTTATTTTGTTATTTTTTTAAAAAAAATAATTTTAATTAAATAGGTGCATCTACCAATATTATTTTGTGCATCTTAGCATACACTTGATGGTAAAAAGTGAATATGTTCACCTCTAGTACTCTCGTCAATTTATTCCAGGGCCAATAAGGAGGAGATAAATCACGGGCTACTAGCTTTTGACATAATGATTAGCACATAAGGGAGACATTTTATCTCGGCTTTGACGAGATTTGAACCCCAGACCTCGTGATGACAACACCTCATGCGCTAGCCACTAGACCATCCCAAGAAGACTTTCCAGACCCTATAAAGCCAGTAGACCTGCACTTAGAGTCGTGGGCTCCGTGCCGTGGGATAACGCTAAATTATCTTCTGTGATTCAATCCTAATTTATATTTATAAAAATTTTCCTTTTAAATGGGACACGATAGTCTATTAAATTTTTGAATAGTCTACTGCAAACATTTTTCGTTTATTCTATAATAAATAGAAAATTTTCATAGGATTGAATCAATTATCAAGATTTAGTGTTACCTAGTTTAATATTTTTACCCTCAAAGTTATGGTGCAACGGAAATGTACTAAATTGTCACTCAGACACCTAAGATTTGATATCCAATTATAGCATATTTACTAAAAAATTTTCTTTAAATAGGACGCACAACCACAAAATCCTAGGTTTCTAAGCTATCGATCTCGAATGCTTCCCGATTTATCCTAACGGTCGGTGGAAAACTTCCATAAAACTAGGTTGATCACCTCAGGTTTGATTTTACCTGGTTCAACATTTTTCACCCGTGGTTCAATCTCTAGCTATGGTGCATTTGTAGAGATTTCCCCTCTTAATATGAAACATGCGACCTTGAGATAATGGACTTCTGGGTCACCCACTGCAAGCAATTCCTGATTCACGGCCTCGCGGCCAATGAGAAACTCCCACGTGGCTCAATTAATCACTTACGTTATCTGATTTAACATTTTAGATCCGGGGCTACCGTACAGCGGAAGAATGTCAAGTTGTCACCCAAGAACCCGACGGTCCGATCCCAATTACGACACATTTATAAAATTTTTTCCTCCAAATAAAACATACAACCATAGGATAATAGTCTTTACTCATGAGTGGGTGTTTTCAATTTATCATAACTGATAAAAAAAATTTCATAAGATCGAACCAGTCATCCCGTTCCATGTTCAGTATTACGGGTTCAATATGTTTTTTTATACACCTACAATTGATTAAAAATAATTCATTAATCTACAAAATTAATAAATAAATGCCTGCTAAATTAATACATTTAGATTTATTGAACAAGTGCAAATTGAAATTAAAAAATTAATACATCTCAAATCTAATAAAACATTAATATTTTTTTTAATCATATTTACTTTAAAAGGACGATGTCGAAATTGTGTTCGACTACGATACTTTGCAAATGCCAAATTCATTACAAACAAAATAGAATTAGAGAATGCCACACGATAAGTTTTATGGTAACAATTGAAACACTGACTAAGACAAAATGCTAATAAAGCTAATGTAAACGACCGAGTCCAACAAAACACTGGAGAAAAGGTAACAAGTCACTCGATACAACCATCGGTCGTGACCCGTTCGTCGAACGATCACGCTTGTCTCTTGGAAGGAACGATCATGCTTGGAAGGAAAGTCTGAAAAAGTTCGCGGTAAATAAAATCAGGGAAAACTTCTCAAAGTTTTGAGTAGCACGGAAAACAGTAGTTCATGAGTTAGATAATATCAAGATACAATCTAATTGAAGATTTACCTGAAAATTTAATCATATGAAGCACAAAAAAAAATTTACTAAAGCGTCGAGAAAGAAAAACGACTAGCAATAAGTATACTGAAATTCACAAGCATACAAAGTTCTGCAGGGTCATGTACATTCAATGAGAACCATGGATATACCCACATTCTAATCATCATCATCAAGCCTGCATTTATATCCCAACTATTTGGGATATGACTATTCTTTTTCGACTATATGAATTCATTGTGTTTTCTTTGATTGTTCATCATTGAATATGTCTTTGCTGAAGGATATGACTGACAAGAAACTCTAAACAGATATAGTAGACATCTGAACTCATACTGAACCATGTTATCACAATAAAAAAAAATGTAGATCCGTTACATTAACGGTCCACTTAGTGCCGGCTCAATTGGTATGCCGATTCAGGGTGAAACCTATATTTCAGTTAGTATAGTCCTGTACAAGATATGGTATTGGAATGTTCGAAGACAAATAGTAGGCTCTATAGTTCAAAGAGTTGAATCTTTTAAAGTTGAACTGTAGCAGGAAAATTGTCTATAAATTAATAGAGGTAAACTATAAAGTGTTCATTTGATATCTATAAGTGTGATAACAAAATGGAAAGACTTAAAAAGACTTTTACCAATGTTTTTGTCATCAGCCATGTTAATCCAACTCTTTAACATTACTATATTGCAATATCACCAGTAATATTCGGATTTCTTATTTAATTATGTTTACTTTAGTTTTAATTTCCTCTCTCTATTCCTCACACCTCCAAATCGATTTAATTTGTTAACTATAGAATATATTGGACTTCTACTAATGTTTGTATAGGAACTCATAATCATGGGAGAGGGAAGGGGAGTAAAAGAAAAAACTAGAGGCGAACCGAAGACAAATGGATATCTCCAAATTGCCATGCAAAAATGTGAAGGAAAAATTGAAAGATAATCCATCCTTTTAATTGGCTTCACAAATAATCGATACCAAATCCATCCTCTTGATTCCTTCCCAAAATCTCTCAATCAAGAAAAGAACTAAGATAGTTGTTTTACAAAGAACTTGAGAAGGATCAAGTAGGAGAAGCACAAGCTTTAATGTTAATACCTAGCACTAAAACCCAATAGGGATCATCAAATAAGCTCGGGTAAGAGTTTTATGCTCTTATTTATTTACTTTTTTACTTTGGTATATTCTGGTGGTGTTTTAAGTTTCTAATCATCTAAGTCCAGAAGTAGTTTATGTTTTAGTCATGAACATCAAAATATTTCAATGGAACTATGGAATTTCAGAACAGAAAACCTAAACAAACATATTTATCTCAGTTTCAAATATATTTTTGTAACGCAATGCCATATGCCTCTTATTGTTTACTCCATCTGGCAAGTTTTCTTTACATGAAAATACCCAATAAAATGGTTATATTGGCAGAAAAAATACATCTACAAAAGCAATAGTTCGAACAGGTTTTTTTTGTTGTAATTGTTGGTATTTGGCAGGATTTAATCTTCAATGTATACCTTTGTGATATTATGCTAAATCATCTACACTGTTTATAAAGCTCTATACATCTCATGGATTTGTTTGTTTCCATAACTGCCAACAAACATGCCTAATCCAATTTCTCCAAATGACTTTATCTTACAATGAAATAACCATTGACCAAATTTTGGGGCATCTTTCAATGAGAAAAGTACCTCAAATTACTTAAATATGTTATTGGTTATAATGATTGGTACATTATTTTCACAGATTTTGTCAAAAGACAACTAACATCTACATGTAACCATATTATTTGACAGATTAGCCATCGATATTATAAGTTTATAGGGAACTTGGACATTTCAGTCTTTTAACACCATAAGAGGATATACATACAATCTGATCAGTGGTATAATGATAGTTTACCATCTCCACCAGAGTGCAAGATTCAAGATGAGACAAGCAAAATTAGTGCGATAAAGGGTTCTAAAAATACAATCAATTTACAAGTATGATGTTATTCCTCTTTTTGTTGCTCCTAAATCTTTGATACTCGTACTAATTGAGATACACCAAGATACCGAGAGATGAAAGGTAGGGGAGCAAATGAGATTAGATAGCTCAATAGTTGTAAGTCGGCTTTTTAAATCCTGTAAGGATTTATAAGGGCATTTTCTGACTAAACTAAAGTTTGTCTTCAATTTTAGATGCAGAGTAGAGATATTCATTTTATAGGTAAAAAAAAGTATCAATAGATGGAGAATTTTGGTTGTCAATGGGAGAATCTAGCTCGCAAAAGAAGAGCTTTGAGTCCATTTGTCTGTAAATTATATTCATATGTGAACTATAAACGCATAAAACTAGGTTGGTATAGAAATATTTATTTACTTCTAGAAATTCTAAGCTTCCTAAGAACATGATACCTTATTCAAGTATAGAAACACAATCCTTCAAAACAAATGAATCGTGACACGAAGTGAAATATTTTTTTTTTTAAAAAAAAAAAAGAAAGAAAAAGTGGATTTGGAGAACGAAAAGATGCAATCAGAGAAAGTGTTTAGGCAATCGTACAGTTTAACATCATATACTCGATGAACTTTGCATAATGCATTCAGATCAGACGGTAAGCAGAAATAAGCGGAGACCCTAATCATCGACATAATTGAGGTTTGAGGGATAAATTTAAGGTCGAATTATGATCAGATCCCATCCAGGACGACCAGATCGCATAATGAAATCAAAGACAAACACATACCTAGTTCACACGCCGCCGGAAACGAAGGGATCACTTGGCGACCATGCGAAGGATGAAGTCCTCGTATTGGATGGTTCCGTCGGGTCCCACCTCCACCTCGCGGATCCACTCATCAAACTCGGCGGGATCGAGTTTCTCGCCGATGCTGGTTAGGACGTGGCGCAGGTCGGCGACGGCGACCTTACCGGTGGAATCCTTATCGAGGACGCGGAAGGCATCGCGGAGCAGGCGGTCGAAGGGCTCGGGGCGGAGGTGCTTGCGCATGAGATCCAGGAATCTGGGGAAGTCGAAGGGGTCGGTGAGGCCCTCGGTGGCGGCGATATCCTTGAGCTGCGCCAGGGTGGGGTTGCCGCCCAGGGAGCGCATCAGGATACCCAGCTCCGACGCCGCGATCCGGCCATCGCCGTCGGTGTCGAACAAGTTGAAGGCCTCCTTCATCGACGCCACCTGCTCGTCTGTTGGCTCCTTCCCCATCACCGCCGCTGCTCTCTCCCTTCTCTCTCTCTTCCGCGGCCTGCTCCGCTGCCCCCTTTCCGTTTATTCTACTCTATTGCGAATTTTGTGGTCTTCTTGTCAAAGCATGCTTGCAATTTAAAAAATTACAACTTTGGAAGAGGGTCTAGAATTAAAACGATTTAAAATATTGTAGATGAAATACTAAATGAGTTGTCTATTGATTTACCTACTTTATAAATATGTTTAAAACAATATAATTTCGCATTTAAATTTAATAAATAAATAAACGGCAGTTTACTAAACCGCGTGAGCTTCAGTATTAACCATTTGACACAATCAAGTTTTCAAATTCCAAAAATAAATAATACTTTCCCATTATACTATGTTCAAAATTTCACTCTACTCATTTAAAATTTCTCTTAATTTACACGTCAAATTTAGATATAAGGACGTAAATACATTAAAAATATTTGTATTCGTACCTTGATTTTAATTTGAAGTTAGAATTTTTTAAGTCTTTAGGTCAATTTTAGATAACATTAGCTGATAAATTTAGAGAACTTTAAATTACTTTAAATTAAAATAATATATTACTATAAGCCTCCTTAATATATTTATGTGCTTAGATTTAAATTTGACCTTAATCTATTTATGTCCTTAGATTTAAATTTGACTGCGTATATTAAAAACAATAATTTTTTTTAAAAAAAAAAACTTGATAAAATTCATCATAAGCTTATTGTAAGGCGTAGTACAATGATACTTACTCACCAATACCACCAGTATTCTTAAAACTCCCCTAATTATTCCCACGGGGAGCCTATTTGTAAGAGAATAACAGACTTATTACAATAGAGCAAGAGATCAATTTTCGACAAACGTACGTCCTTATGGAAAAAAACTCCTTCCACCTATTAGCCAACTTGGCAATCTCCTTCACATAACTTAGGGATAGACTATGAGAGACGTCTAAGATAAGCGTAATCATCTTTTGCTATAATTAAAACTCTCCTGATTCTTAAAATATCAAACTTTTAAGTTTTTGAATGATATATATCTATCAGTCTGTTTTGTTCAAAATTATCTAATGAATCTAGAGAACTCTGAATAACTTCAAACTAAAATTAATATATCATTCGTATCTCTTCAAACTAAAATTAATATACTTTTAAAAACTCCCTCATATCTGAATTCAATAATATAAATTAGTATAGACGAATTTTAGAACGATTGAGAAAAATTTAAGCATGGAAAGGAAAATTTTGAACGTAGAAAGAAGAGATATATAATAGGAAAGCATTGCATATTTTTTAAATTTAAAACATGACCTCAGGTCGGGCCTAAACTGGATCTGACCGAGGCTTATAACTAAACCTGTCCCAAACTCGTAGAGGCGGTTGTCGGGCCTAAACCGTAATCGGCCCAGGGCAATTAACTGTGAAACAATTAACCCTAATCATTTTGTTAGTCTCTTTAACAACTTAAACAAATTAATCAAGGCTTTTCATCACATTTGATTATAATTTTTTTTCATCAAATTAGTCGTGAAAGCAAAAAATAAAACATTTTTAAATTTATTTAATTGATTAGTAAATTTAATATTATTGAATTTTTATTTTTTTTTAAAAAAATATTTATTTATAAGTTTAATAAAATTTTTTTTAAGAGTTCTCACCGAGTCCAAGAGCTCAGATCCCTCCCAGGCACCCCGAGCGGCCAAAATCCACTCGAGACGCTTGATAAGGATCCATGCACCTGAATTCAATGAGAGTCGCTCAACAGTCGCCTACAAATGGGATGTACAAGGTATCACCGCTATTTTTTTGGATGATTTATATATCTTATTTGTGGTTATTATTTATAAATATTATTCATAAAAAATTAATAATCTCATGAATATTAACTACCAAATATATACATATATCCAAACTTATTCATTTAGTACAATATATTATTCAAGATTGATCATTTAATTAACTTTATATATATTGAACAAATATAAACAACTTCTTCCCAAACCAAACACTAAATTTACCAATAAACATTTATTTCAACACTAAGATGATAGCTTGCATTGTTGTAGCACAATAAGAATATTTTAAGAGCATCCTTAGCTATCGATTGAAGCATTAGAAAGATCATATGCTTTCAGGGATAAACCTTGTCAATCTCAACCTATATATAATCCCATTCTTGCCCTGGGGATTGATGTTTGAAGGTTCGTTGCATCTCCTTCCCCAATTGATTCTCATTGGCATTTTCACATTGCTAAAGGGCAATTTGATGCAAGCTCCCGAATTAATAATAAGAAACTCTACTAGTCTTGTTTACTTTAAGTTACAGCAAATGGGAAATGAATAAAGATGTAATCACAACTTAATGTAATTTGACATATTTTTGTTACCAGCCATTTGCATTAACCAGTCTATGGGAGTTGTCCTTTTTTAAGATCAGCGACAACACTTTGATCTTCCTGTCTTTTTTCGTTGTACAATACCTGATAATAAACCAAAGTTTTAGATAGTTTCTATATAGTTTCAAGAAAGAAAAAGAAGAAGAAATACTATTTTTTGAAATATTTACCTTATCGATGATCCCGTATTCGACTGCTTCACTAGGACTGAAATATTTAGGGCGTCTGATGTCTTCTTCAATCTGCTCACGGGATTTTCCTATATGCCTCGAGTATAGACCAACCTGAACTCATCAAGATCAGTTTTGAAGTTGACAAGATGTATTATATCAATCTTATTTATACTCATCTAATATGCATTCAAATGTGGGAAACATAAAAACATACTACTAGATACTAGATATACATGCTATATTATAATTCATAAGCATGTCCTATTACAATAAGCTAACTCGCTTAGAAAGTGAAATCCAATATATTCCAGGGTTTTTATGTAGTAGAAATGTAAAGCATTTGAGAGATGTTAATCGTCATGCATGCATACGATAGAAGCTACGACAACTAGTTGCCTGATCCTGAAGAGAGATATGTTGGTGACCAAGAACAGGAAATAAGCATATCTATTCGGAGGAGAATAATGAGAAAGAAGTAGAGTACAACTTCTTCCACTGAGATCTGGACATTCATTCACATTGTTGTCTCTCAGGGCGGCAAGATACAAGAGCAGATCACCCACTTGGTTAGGGGATAAATAGCTTCAGTATATTTATGGCAGAAACCTATAGTTCACTCCAGATCGGTTCTGACCAGGTCTATTTATCACCCTGTACTGTAAAATCTCACTTGAAAAGGAATAGAAAAAGAGAGAATATAAGCATCAGCTCAATGAATAGGTATGTAATGAATCAGCTACTTTTGTCAGTGCCAGGTTCACGTTGTGAATTGAATATGCAATCTCTAACAGAAACTCCTAAGATAAATCTGAAACTCCCAATAGATATTATTTGCAAACAGCTAGTTTTTCTACACACAATCTTTTCTGTAGTAATTTTTGAAAATGTTCAATGTCTCATGTACAGATATGAGTAGGTTAGCTACTTGATATTCACAAAAGCTCTTCTTAGAGAAGAACCACATTATAGTAATGTTAAGAGCATAGAGCGAAATAGCATATATTTGAGTCACCTTTAAAATAATTAATATTAACATAGAGAATATGAATGATCTTATTAGCTAAACTTGCAAACTGCGTCATGTTTAAACAGTTTAAAGAAGAGTGGTATACCAATTCAGCCTTGACATTGCTTATTTCTTTTCTTGCAATGTCAACATCTGACGCTTGACCTTGAAATCTTGCAATAGGCTGCGATATAAGCATTGTTTCAGCCATCTATCTGAATACACACACAACTAAAAAAAAAGAATATACTACTAGCTCCAGTGAATGGTAGGCAGAACAAGAAGCAAAGCATACAACAATTAGACTTAAAATTAGCAAGAGATAAGTGGAGACTGGTGACTCGTACCTGTCTTATCATTATTGTTGATGATGGTAAAGCGGAACGGTTTCCTTTAGCACCAGCAGCCAAGAGCAGTGCAGCCTCTCCCCAAGCATTGCCAACACACAGTGTAAATATTGGAGTTTTAATGTACCTGTCTTTTGAAAGTAAGAAATGCATTTGCATATGTATTTATGTTCACTCAGTGTGTCAGAAGTGACGCATTCTATTCTAAATAAGAAATGAGAAAAATATTGAATAACAGTCATTTCAAAGATTCACATCTAGATGGATTCGGCCTTAAACATAAAAGAAGCAAGGCAATCAATAAAGGAAGAAGATAATTCCATTTTGGCAACACAACACTAAACTGTTACAAGAAAATGGTTCCAGCTACTATATTTAAAGAGAACAATTGACAAAAAAAAACATATCAAAGGGATTATGACTTTTGGGTTTTACAGTTAAGATATTTCCACTGTGATCAATCTTGCTTCTCTATTTTGGTTTCATTTTCAGGGTTTTTCTGGGAAGAGCTTAGATATCATTGTCAAGGGATTATGACTTTTGAAAGACTATGAATTTAAGCTGCAAAATACGGAAAGCAAAAACCCACCGCACGCTGGTCTAACCAGGTACCAATAGGTACTGGTCGTGATCAGCATGCCTGCAGAGTAGACTATGAACTTATCTCTCTCCTTTATTTTCCTCTTCTAGTTTCTTCTTTGAAGAAAATTTCTTACATTTTGTCGTCTTTAAATCTCCCGTCTTTACTATGACTTTTTCTTAAACTCCCTTCTTTACTTTACTCATCTTTCTCCCTTGTCGAGCCTATCTGGCATCTCAGAAGGTTTCCTTTTCTTATTCAGCTCCCTTCATTTTTCCTATCTTTTTTCATCTTCTCTATGAGAAACCTCCAGCTCCTCATTTTCTCCACTTCCAACTCCAACATATTCTCTTCCCCTGTCTCCTTGGTGCTACTGTTACGAGTACCACCTCTGTGAAATACATTACGTCAGTTGGTAACTTAAAGTACTTGCCGTTGCTCCTGATACTTCTTTATTTATCTCTCTCTACTTTCTTTTTGGAAGAAAATTTCTTGCAGCTTTTCATCTCTTATTGTGTCTACTTGAAGGAAAGAAGAGGGGAAAGAAAGGGAAAGTGTTGGGGAACCGAGAGGGGAGAGATTTACTTTGTTTTGTCTACTTGAAAAGAGAGGAAAACACAAAAAATTACAGAAAATGACAAATTAACCCTTGCTTATGTCATTGCCAAACCAAATAGAGATTTACTCTTTTCCTCTCTACTTCCCACCACTTCTGGAAGGAACCAAAAGTGGAAAAAGAACCTTGAAATTGATCTTTTCTTCTTTCTTCCACCAAAGTGACAAAGGAAAAGATTGTTTTTCCTCCTTTCCCTCCATTTGGACTCCTTTCCTCTCAAGTAAACACAATATTGATTTTTCTCCTTCACTATTACTTTTTCTTAAGAGTATCTTCACTTTCTTTCTAATTTCATATGAAATTAGTTATGCTATTTTCTTTACTTATCTCAATTTTTTGTTTTTCAATTTCTCTACTTAATGTGAAGGGGAGCGCGCAACGGTAAAGTTGTTGCTTTGTGACCAAAAGGTCACGGGTTCGAATCCTAGAAACAACCTCTTGTAAAAGCAGGGTAAGGCTGCGTACATTGGATCCTTCCCCAGGGTAAGGCTGCGTACATTGGATCCTTCCCCAGGACCCCGCATAGCAGGAGCTCCGTGCACCGGGCTGCCTTTTTTCTTTGTACTTAATGTCTTGACAACTTTTCAAAATTTCCATGATTAATTGATAAAAAAGGACAGTCCAGTGCACGAAGCTCCTACAAATGCGAGTTCTAGGGAAGGGTCTATTGTACACAACCTTACCCTTCCACGATTAATTGATAAACACGAAAAAAAAACATCCATCAAATGGACATGAAGAGAACTAAGAACCTAAGGATCCAACTTGCTAGCACATTAGAGTTTAGATAGTTCTTTGGTTACTCGATTGACACATAAACCAACTCTAAAAGTTTTCATGCCAATGCAAAGGTTTAGCTTATTATTGTCATCTTTATTTAGCATTATATTCTAATAAATATGATAGTACATTATTTATTCTAGGAACATTATTCCTTAAAAAAACTTCAATGGGTTTTAGAGTTTACAATATGTATGTGTTCTCTAGTTCGCTCAAGCAAATGCCTATCATTTGAGCAACATATGAAAGTGGCACTTCATAGCATCAAGAGCGATGACAAGCGGCCAACAGACTAGAAACAAAATAAATAGAAAAAATTACATAGTTTAAATAGAATGAGTAAATGAATTAACCTCATAACATCATAAATTGCAAATGCTTCTGTCTCATAGCCCAACTTTTCTCCACCCTACAGGAACATTACAGGGTTAGTTCAGGGAAAATTACTATGTGCACAAATAATATGGTTAAGTTCCAGAATGTAATGGTCATAAAAAGAAGAAAAGGCGTTAATGGAATGGCATGAACTCTATAAATGATCAAAGGAGCATTTTAACCTAGATTCATAATTATGATTTACGAGAAATTCATTGGCAGTATTTTTTATTTAGATATGGAAGTTTTTGGCAATACAGAACATCAAATTTTGGTGAACACAAACAGATTCTAGAGGATTCATCCAGGAGAAACTCATTTTAACTGTTCAGTTTGTCTAATGTTGTGAATTAGGCTAGTTTCATTTGGTCATGCAAGCCAAAAACATATTTCTAAAACAAAAATAACTCGGTAAAATACGCACATGTCCATGTCCAATTTAGATTGTAATCTCAGATGACCTTAATTTTATACTTAACTATGACAAAGGGAGACTAATAAATAAAAAGGCTATTTTTTGTTGTCCACAAACTATGCATGTCACTGAAACTATAATTCCAGAACAACATGCAAAACAAGACTAACTAGATAATCAATGAAATAGATTCATGCAAGAGCAAAAAAGTGATTACATTATTTTTCTTGCTACTAAATCGGAAGTTTACAAATTCCCACCCAGTAATCCTTCGGTCCATGGTAAATTTAAATCAATAAATATCATCTTATTCAAGATTATATAAGAAATGTGATGGCAAAGGAACCAAATCTTTGGGGGGAAAAATCTTACTAACCATATCGAGAAGAAGTAACGTAGAGATGCAAGAAATGCCACAGAAACACAGAATATTTCTAGAAAAACAGGCACTAAGCAAAATAGATATTATGCCTTTGAAATCATGACCAGACCAGAAAAGAACAAATGCAAAACAATGAACCAATAATTATCATGAAATGAATCAAACAAAATGCAAGCGAAGCCATACGGAAATGCTTAACTAGAGATTTAGTTGATATCATTAGCCAAAATTATATTTCAACAGTTACATGAAGCACCCAAATGTAACTCAACAAAAAAGAAGTTTTTTGTATGGCACAAAATAGAATACAGAGCTACGAAGGCAATCAATGTCATGTATCACTCGAATAAAATGATTGAATTAGCAAATTATGATGGAAGAACAAGTTGTACACGCATTTTTTAATGCATTAAATCAACAAATACTGTAGTATGTCATTGTGGTAAATTGGTATAATACTTCAAGAAGGGAAAATCTACTAACCTTTGTTGTGCCGGTGGAATTAATGTATAGGTAAATTGGCTTCTTAGCATCTTCATATTGAAGATATAAGAACTCTGCCATCATCAACTCTGTCACTGCTGGAACAAGACACATGCCCAAGTATACAATTCGATTTTTATACAAGTAGGATGCTAGATCCGGAGGCGGTTGCTCCCATGCTGTTCCTCTCAAGAAAGGAATGACCTATTAAGAAAGTAAAATCAAGCGACAGAAGTTGAGAACGATTCACCAATGTGGCTAACAACAATAGACATATTTTCATGAAATGGCAAAAGAGCATTTGTAAGTAATTAAATTTCCATCCAGGAGTCTCAAAAAAAATAAAAAAAATATACTGCAAACAAGAACCTAACATATCCAAGAAAGTCTCCACGTAGATGTACCAGATAAACCTCAAAAATACTTGTTTTGAAGTAGAAAAGAAGGACAAAAACAGTAGCAATCGAAGAAAATGAAGATTTTGAACTTGACTCGCGTACTAGTCATTAAAAAGGTACACTTAACTAATGAATCAACGAAACATAAACGCCACTACAGTCTGGGGAAAAAAGCAGCGCAAACAAGGATGGAATGTCCACAAATCAAACAATTGATACAAAGACAAGATTTTTCTTCTCGTGTTATTTTACCATGGTAACGACACCCCTCATGGGCCGGCGGGCGTGGCGTAGAGTAGGCAGCTTCAGGGACGGAATCCTTAATCCGTTGAAGTCGCTATGGACGTTTCCACCGCCGAGGAAAGGAGTAGCGACGAGGCTGCAACTTAGGGAAGAAGGTCTCGAGGAAGCGGAAGGGAAGGAGGAGGTAGAAGCCCTAGGCGCTGCCCTGCCGCTGCTCCACGACGATCTGGGGCAAACGGAAAGAACGCGGCAGGCATCGGCAGGGATTGTGCCCGGAGAGAACAAGGCGACCTCCATGGCGTATCCCCTCCCTTTTCTCTCCGGCGAAAGATGGCTCCGCCGCCGGCTCGAAGGGAAGACGGCGATCCGAAATGAAGAAGCGACAGCGGTGAAGGGTAGGAGATGTGCCTAGCTATATAACGCACGTGCGATGCGACAGCCTGTGGGATAAAATTTGCTCTTTCAACCTCTTCCAAAATAATTAATTAAAGGCAATTATCTAGCCGATTTTCTTATTTGATTTAAGTTTTGAAATTATTAAGAAACTTTTACAATTAGCCATATAATATTCACATCAGTTATCCTATCTAAAAATTTTATCCTAAATTTTAGATAAAATAGTTAAAAAAATCTTTACATCAGCTACTCTATTCATTCCTAAATTTAAATTTAATGAATAGTAATTCTCTAAATTTAGAGAATAAAACCTCTACCCTAAAAATAAAATAATATTTCTTTTTAATCTCTCACCTTCCACTCAATCTTTTCAATCTTTCTCCTTCCACTCATTCCATAAATATAATAATAAAAAATAAAAAATAAAAGAAAGAAAAAATAATAATAAAAAATTAATGATGATGAAAATTTTAGGATAGTTGATGTAGTATTTAGTTAAAAATGATTATCTAAATTTAATTCATTTACTTTAAATTTTAAATATAATAATAAGAGAATTGACGTGGATTTTAGATATAATAATAAATTTTAGATATAATAATCATAAGAAGAAAACTGAGGTGGATATTTTTATTAGACCGAAATTTCTGTTTACGCAAATTTTACCATCTTTTAATCAATGAAAAATATAAATATTCAGAAAATAATTTATTTCAATTTTTTAATATAAATATTAAAATAAATTGTATGTCTTAGTCATTAGTTAATATGGAGAACGTAATAAATATTGTTTATAATTAGGGGAGTAAAATTGAATTAAGCCGATTGAAATTACAAGTTTGTTAATTTAAAATTTTATTTTTTCCTTAAAATAGCAATCATTATGATTAAACAGGTATGATCTCAATTTTAAAAGTCTGAATTCGATTAAATCAATTAAATCAAAAATAATAGTCGATTGCTATGAGTCGATCGAGTAACTGTTACATTGAAAAAAATTAAATATAATATTTAACAATTAACCCTAATCAATAAAATGAATCGTTAAAAAATTTAATTATTTTAACTTTTATTAAATTAATTGATATTTTATCTGTCCTATTTATTTTAATTTTATTAAAATTCAATGAGTTCAATTAAATAAAAAAAAATCAATTTATTTTATTTCAGGTTAAATGATTAGATCGATAACTAATTATTCACTTCTACTAATATAGATAATAATTTCTTCCAAATCTAATGGAGAATTCGATATCCGACCTAAATGGAAAAGAATATGAAAGATTTTTTTTTGGATCCGATTAAATAAACGGATAATCGAATATAAATATTCGGGTAATCGGATAAGAAGGCAGATCTAGTAGTCACTAGAATAAAGATTTTTTTTTTCAAAACTCACTAATTATTTTTATTTTTGTTGATATTTAATTTATTTTTATTGAATATGATTAAATTAGGAGGATAGTGTAGAGGTTTAATCTATTTTTAAAATTATATATATATATATATAAAATGTTAATTCTATTTTTTTTTATTGAAGTAGGATAAAATGAAGAAAATTAATAATATAACATATATACAATAACTCTACGTGATGATAAACATCTAATTTCCAATGAATATGACGATGGAAGTTAAAAATCCGATGAATATACGAATAGATATAATAAATAGAGATGAAAATAACAGATATAGAATCTAATCTAAATCCGACCTACATCCCTGCCTATTCTATAATATGCAAATGCAAAAGAACTTGGCAATATGTAAACTTTTTTCCACATTAAAAGGAGAGTTAGGTGTACTATTGGAGATCGGACGACCGACTAGAAGGGGGGTTAAATAATCGGTGCCCCCAAATCAATCGCTTCCTACGTATTTGTTATTGCGCAAGCGGAAAGACAATACTAATATAAACATAAATATAAAAGCTAAAGACAAAGAAGAAACAAGCAAACCACTACACGTTGTTTAACGTGGTTCGAAGATAATGCTCCTACTCCACGGTTGTCTGTAAAGTGGACGATCCCAATCCGTCGGTGGATGACTCCCCGACAAACTTCGGCTAGCTCACGTAGCTCCTTGTGGGTGGAGAAACCTCGCCACAACTCTTACAAGGACTCTTTAAAAGCTAGGGCACTGGTAGATTACTAATAGGGGTTAACTACTTCTATTTTGTCATCCTTAACCAAGCTTCAAAGCATTGGTTATATAGGACACGGGTTGAAAAACTCCGCCTACTAATAGACTGCCCTCTGTGGATATTCGATCATTACAACCCAACGGCTCGATACCAGTCAACTGGTGAAAGTATCAGTTGACTGATCCACACTGGCCGAGCGAACAGAAGTATTCTGTTCGCTCTCAGTCAACTGTTCAATCGACTGAACCAGTCGATTGATGAAACCACCAGTCAACTAGTACCCGAGTATAACCTCTCAGCACTCGGACCCTCACCCTTACAACTCACTTGACTTTTCTTAGTTGCAGCCTTGACTTCTTACCTTCAAGCAAACTTCCTTTGGTTCTCATCCCTCAGATGCATTTAAGCTCGTGCCTCGTCCCCAAAGTCATCCTTCGCGTATGCCTCGAAGTCGCTTCCCTCGACCCTTATCCTTACTGTCTTGTCCACGGTCCCTCGGATGCTCCATCCTTCCCTCGACCCTTCACCTGCACACTCACATACGCATATCAAATACAAGGGTGAACATAACTTAAACCCTTTGCCTAAATACCAAAACACATAGTCACACAGACCATTGGGATTGCTCCAACATGTATGAGCTTCTATCAATTGGAAATATAGAAGAAAAAGTCATGTGCAAAGAAGATGGCAACACCTCTCAACCTCTAATGCAGAAGAAGAGGAAGAGAGAAAGAGATCGCGCGGGGCAACAAGACAAAGATGCACAAAAGGAGAGCAAACACGAGGAAAGAGAAGAAGAAGAAGAAGAATAGTTACCGTAATTCGGCGACGTGCCTAGTCCATAAAAACGGCCGAAGGTTTATTAAAATTCTCTCTACACAAGATAATTACATCCAATGATTCTTGTATTTTTTTTGTTGTACAATAGGTTTACAATGATCCCTATAAATAGTGTATAAACCCTAGATCCGGTAAAATCATAACATAATTTTATTATGAAAAATCACAACAAAATTCTATTATGAAAAATCGTAACATAATATGTTATATAAAATCGTAACAGAATTTTATTACGAAAAATCTTAACATATTTTTCTTCCATAACATTCATCGCATTGACCTTCATCCAAATATGAGTCACCCGTCAACCATTTCCACCTTAGCAAATATTCATCCCTTCGAAGAACACGAGTATCTAAATAAAGCTCCATCTAGATTTCTAGGTCTGGGCTTCCTTCCTGTAACATCTAGAGATATGGATTAAGTTCAAGCAATGCTTGAACTTCTTTGTAGTCACTAGCTTTATCAGTATGTGAGCAGCATTGTTTGCAGTGTGAACCTTCTCAAGTTGAATTTCCGGGGAAGTAATCAACTATATGATCTTATGAAACCTCACATCAATGTGCTTGGTTCTCGCATGATACACATGATTCTTCGCCAAATAGATAGCACTATGACTATCACATAATAACTTAACTTCACCTTGCTGAACACCTAGTTCTCTAACCAATCCTGTAAGCTATAAAACTTCCTTCGCTACTTCAGCTGCCGCCATGTACTCCGATTCCATAGTAGATAATGCAACAATATATTGTATCATAGATTTCCAGCAAATAGGTCCTCCTGCCACAGTGAACACGTATCCTATAGTAGACCTCCTGTCATCTAAATCTCATGTATAATCCGCATCTACGTACCCAGCAACTGAAGGATTACATGATGTCTTAATCAGTTGTATTTCTCAAGTATCTAAAAATTCACTTCACTGCATCCCAATGTGGTCGACCAAGATTTGAGAGAAACTTGCTTACCATACTAATTGCTTGCACCAAATTTGGTCTCGTGCAAACTATGGCATACATTAGACAACCAACTGCACTGGTTTAAGGAACCTTTGACATCTCTTGGATCTTGTCATCTGTCTTTGGACACTGTGCACTATATAACTTGAAGTAATGTGCCAGGGGTGTGCTCATCGACTTTGCATTATTCATGTTGAACTTATCCAGCACCTTCTCCACATAGCTACGTTGAGAGAACCATAATTTCCCTGCAGCTCTATCCCTGTGAATCTTCATCCTAAAAATCTTCTTGGTCTCTCCCAAATCTTTCGTGTCAAATTCCTTGCTTGGTAGACTCTTCAATTTGTTAACCTCTTTCATCTTCTTCACAACAATGAGCATGTCATCTACGGATAGTAGTAAGAAAACCAATGATTCATCTTCAATGCTCTTCACATATATGCAGCAGTCATACTCACATCTCTTATATCCATTTTGAATCATGTATGAATCAAAACATTTATATCATTGCCTAGGAAATTGTTTCAATCCACAGAGTGATTTCTTCAACTTGTAAACCAATCGCTCTTGTCCGGGCTGGCTAAATCTCTCAGGTTGTGACATAAAAATCTGCTCTTCCAATTTCCATTAAGAAATGTCATCTTCACATCCATTTGCTCTGAATGCAAATCGTGATGTGCCACCAAAGCCAACATCGCTCTAATTGACGTATGTCTTACCATTGGAGAGAAATAAATACCCTTTGCTACCAACCGAGCATTAAACTTCACTTCTTCTCCCTCTGACATTGTTTCTTTCTTCTTGAATATCCACTTGCAACCTATAGCTTTCTCTCTTTTAGGAAGTTCCATTAGATCCCACGTTTGGTTCTTATGCAATGACTCCATCTCTTCTACCATGATGCCCATCCACATGTTTTTATCAGATCTGTGTATCGCCTCCTGAAAAGATGTAGGGTCTTCACTATTAGTGATAAGCGCATAAGATATCAAGTCTTCGAATCCGTATCTGGTGGATGGTTTTACGACTTGTCTCGTTCTACTGCCAGCTATAGTGCGATACTCCATGTGCTCTGAGTTAGAATCATCAAAGTCATAAAGTCTCTAGCTCCACCTACATAACATCTTTCTCCATATTGCTTATGGTGTTTCTTGTCCTTCCTGAGTATGTTGTAGTATAATTTTCTCGTCAAATATCATATTTCTGCTGATTACCACCTTATTTGCCTTAAGATCTCAAAGCTTGAAATCTTTAACTCATTTTTGATACCTTAAA
Organism: Zingiber zerumbet; assembly: GCA_037833815.1. Lineage (NCBI taxonomy): Eukaryota > Viridiplantae > Streptophyta > Magnoliopsida > Zingiberales > Zingiberaceae > Zingiber > Zingiber zerumbet. Next base: position 18,919 of record JBBMJZ010381272.1, read on the forward strand.
AAATGCACTACTTTGACTTTGCATTCAGTTTTAATCTTTCCTCACTATATATGTGCATATAAGTTAGACATCCAAAATCTCGAAGATGAGAGTAATCTACTTAATTCCCTATCTATACTTTCTCTGATACTTTACTTTCTAGTGCTGCCCTTGGTGATCTATTAATGAGATAATATGTCATGTTAACTGCTTCCGCCTAGAAATTCTTTGCAAGTCCTATATTCAGCCTGAGACATTTTACCTTCTCAATGATTGTCCTGTTCAACCTTTCCGACCACCCTGTTCTGCTGAGGTGTCCTGCAAACTAAGAAATGCCTCATTATCCCATGTTGCTCACAAAATTCATGAAACTTTGAATCTATGTACTCAATCTCATTGTCTGACCTAAGATATTTGATCTTCCTTCCGGTCTGGTTCTCCACTTTAGTTTTCCACAGTTTAAACTTTACAAAAGTTTTTGACTTGTGACACATAAAGTATACATAGACCTTTCATGAGAAATTATCAGTAAAACTCACAAAATACAAGTGCCCTCCACATGACACTACACTGGCTGGTCCCTAGAGATCCGCATATACGTAGTCCAGAATCTCCTCTGTCATGTTTGTTGCCGTCTTGAATTGCACTTTACTCTATTTTTCAAAATCACAGAATTTGCAGAATTCAAGTTTGCACATCTTGACACCCTTCAACAAATCTCTGTTGTGAAGTTCTAGCATCCTGCATTCACCCATATGTCCTAGCCGCATATGCCACAAGATGGCACTGTCTGATTCAAACTCCACTGAGGCGACTCCACCTACAACTGTAGTCCCTATCCACTTATAGATATTTCCTGTTATCTTTTGTCCTTTCATTACCATCAGAACTCTCTTGCTAACCTTTATCACCCCGCTCACTGATTTATAATTACAACTAATACCATCTAGTGTGCCTAGTGAGATTAAGTTCTTTCTTAGCTCTGTATATATCTGACATCACATAGGATTCTGATCATACCATCAAACATCTCAAACATCTTGATTCTGATGTTCCCTATGCTGATAACTCTGCATGACGTATCATTTTCCATCAACACTGAACTAGAATCCATTGCCCTATAGGTGTCAAAACACTCCTTGTTTGGAGTCATGTATATGAACATGCAGAGTCTAAGATCTATGCATCCATCAGCTACTCTGAACTCGATATAACTAATGGCATATCTCCATCACCACTCTTTGAATTTTTCTCTTCAGCTACGTTTGCAGACTTTGCCAAACTACCTTTATTCTCTACAACATATTTCTTTATCTCTGGATAATCTCTTAATATGACCTTTGCCTCCACACTTATATCATATGATCACCTTTTTCCTTCTCGACTTAGAACGAGCCTTGTTGTTGTTATCAGATCCATGTCGAGATTTGCTCCTACCACGCTCTTGGTTGCTATTTACCACAAGTCCTTCTCCCTGAGAAACTTTATAACATGTTTTCTTCCTTTGGTGAAAACCTAGTAATGCATATGTGATCTCCTCCAATTTAAGAGTTTTCTTACCCCCACATTAAAATAATAACCAAATTCTCGTATGTAGGAGATGAAGGTAGAGAATTCAACAACATCAGTGCCTTGTCTTTGTCTTCGATCTTCACATCAACCCGCTTCAGATCGCTCATAATCTGATTGAATACGTTGATGTGATGGCTCAGATCGGTTCCCTCTGTCATCTTTCACCCGAATTAATTCTGCTTAAGATACAATTTGTTTGTTAATGACTTTGATATGTACCGGCTTTCCAGCTTTTGCTAAACTACAACCGGTGACTCCTCATCCATGACATGGTACATCACATCATCTATAAGGCAAAGCCTAATTGTTATCACTGTCTTCGCCTGAAGTTCTTCCCAATTCTATCTCTCCATGCTTTCTAGTTTCCATTCTCCTAGCACATTCACCATGCCTTGTTGCACCAACAAGTCCTTAACCCTTCTCTGCCATAATCCGAAGTTCCCGGTTCTGTCAAACTTCATCATATCAAACTTCACAGAAGTCATCCCTGATATGTTGAAAAAATCCACCAAAACCTGTAGCTTTGATACCAATTGTTGCGCAAAGAAGGGGGCAACACCTCTCAACCTCTAATGCAGAAGAAGAGGAAGAGAAAAAGAGATCGTACGAAGCAATAAGACAAAGACGCACAAAAGGAGAGCAAACACGAGGAAGGAGAAGAAGAAGAGGAAGAAGAAAAAGACTAGTTATCGTGGTTTGGTGACATGCATACTCCACAAAAATGGCAGAAGTTTTATTAGAATTATCTCTACACAAGAGTCACATCCAATAATTCTTATATTTTTTTGTTGTACAGTAGGTTTACAATGGTCCCTACAAATAAACTCCAGACCTGGTAAAACTATAATAGAAATTTATTATGGAAAATCGTAACAAAATTCTGTTATGAAAAATCGTAACTGGATTTTATTATGAAAAATCTTAACAAAATTTCTTTCATAGCATCAATCACTTTGACCTTCATCCAAATATGAGTCACCCCTCAACACATAAATTTACTATATCTCTATAAATACACCATAACTAAAAAATCTCTAAGTAACATCTAGACACCCTTCCACTACACCATAGTCCCGGGGTGCATATCCTATCTTAAGAATGAAGATCTTTGATCCGTTGATTTTCAAACTGAATGCATACCCTATCTTGAAACAATACAGGAAAATGTAAGCATCTATACATAACACAAGCTGAACGAATGATATGCTGTTCGAATAAGCCCTAATTTGCCTTCGAACATGAGCATTTGGCTTGATAAAGAAGATTTTGTGTTATCTACAAGAATGCTTGAGATTGCCACTGACTAGATAGTATCTAATGCAACTATGAATAAAAGATGATATTGTAAAATGAAAGTTTTCTGAACAATGATATGAACGACACAGGTGGATGTGCTGTGACAAAATGATGAATACACCATTGTCCCTGAGATGCCAAGTCACATAGAATCAAAATGGATTAGGCTTGCGAGTTTTATTATTGGTTCATAAGAGCAAACCATGCATATGAACAAACCATGCACACAAGGACATCAAGAGCCAAATGTTTGGAGCCACAATTTCCCAAGTACCCGAATGACAAATAATGATGAATACACAAGGAAGAGAGGGAGAGGGAGAGGGAGAGGGAAAGGGAGAGGTGTATTTATCGTACAGAAAATGGAAAAAAAATCTGCTCTCGTGATGTAAAAACAGAAGACAAAACAGATCCGCAATGCTACTGCAGTAATTATGCTAAAATGCATCCCAATTAGTAGTGCCCTTTTGGGGGCTGTGGTTGTCTGAGGATTTGAAAGGTCCTGAGCCAAACAAGTCAACGCCATCGAAACTGGAAAAGCCCCCGGTGTAGTCTGCTGTGCTGCGCATGGAGTCAAACCTAGCGAAGCTCTCTCCCCTTCTGTGGTCAAATATGCTGCTCATGGAATCAGATGCTGCAAAGCTTTCACCCCTGCTGTAGTCAGTCGTACTACGAAATGAATCAAACCTTGCAAGGCTATCACGCTGACCAAAAGAACTGGTATCATGCGTGTTGAAGAAATCATGTTGGGAGAGGCTATCAAAAGAGTGGTCATCTGGTGCCTCTGAAAACTTCGGAGAATAACCAGAGCCGTATAGTGGTGTGCTTGGAACAGAATCAAAGAACGGTCCCTTAACACTTGCGGCACTGGGAGAATCTGTCTTGATTGGAGGAAATAAACCAAAATCATCAGATCCAAAGGAATGTTTTCTTTGCACCTGATGATCGGCCTCCTGAGACAGAATAAAAGACATGAAAAAAAAATATGAACCAAGACACACTTCATAAAATGAGTAAATAGCAGTCAATTCCTAATTATGTCATCGCAATGCTTTACCTTTGAATTGTAGCTCCAGACAGAATCAATATCATCACTACGATCAAAAGTAGGACCCCATGAAGGCTCAACAGCATGCTTGTCATCAAAATTATAAGACTCAGCATTCTCATGATCACTGAGGAAGAAAGAGGTATGCTCAACAAAATATACAAGTTTGTGGAGTGTGAAAAGGAATACAGAAAGTTAAAAAAAAAAAAATGCAGCCATATTTATTTACAAAATGATAAGAGGTAGAAAACTTGAAGAGTCTGTATGCAATTTTATATTCTTTTTATATGATTGAGGCATCAACTTCTTCCGTTTGTAATTTATAGTCTTTGTGTTACAAAGTTTTCCAAGCATCTAAAGATTAGAGTTACCTGCTATTCTCATTTGCATAGGAAGAATCATCATGTCTAGCATGTAATGGTTGAAGGTCCTTAGAATTTTCCATAGCACTTGATCCAGGATCTGCATGACTGTTATTAGTGTTATCAGATCTATCAAGATTAGTTGATCCATTTTCAGTAATCGGCTTGACAATGGTAGAATTTGATGGCTTCACAGTCTCTTCCTCAGCATCTGAAAATGTTGCCACAGTCTTGTCCTCAACATTCAAAGTTGTTGCTTGCAACCCCTCCTCTGTTTCATGTTTTTCATTTTGAACTTCTTGGGGCTTGGGCTTTTCAGTGGGGATAGCCTTTTCCACTTCTATTGTAAGCTCCTTTATAATAGAAAATCCTGAAAATGAATAATTAAGATAGATTAGCATATTCATATTATTACGTGCACAATTATGGAAAATTACCAAAAAAAAATAGATACTCAAATATTGTAGTTACAAGTGACAGGATTGGCTCATACATAGGAGGCATTTTCAGTGAACAAACAATTGTATTAAGTAATTACACCAAAAAATGCATACAGGCTAACAAAAATTAACCATTTTTATGTTATTAGTTTGGCGAGATAATTGAGATGCGAATGTTAGCATGAAATTTAGTAAGCCAAACTAATGTGATAGCCTATTACCACATATATCAAACAATAAATCAACGACTTGTTTTTTCAATTTAATTAGTGTACATGAGCCTCGCCAGTAGAAAACCAACTCTCGGGGGGATTATTTTGCGGGGAAAAAATACTAAAGATTCAAGATCATAAATAATTATTCCACAACATCAAACTGAGAAAATCTAAAAAAATGGAAATGGCTAATTATACTGAATGTGAGATATCGTTTGCGTTAGTGATGTGAATCAGTCAAAATCATGTGCACATAATGGAAAAGACAAATAGTACATTTTAATTGAATATGTATAATAGAATACTTTCCTTAAGAATAAAACTAAGAGCAAAACAGGATTTTATAGCTCCTATCTAGCACTGAAATGCTAGAGGGTTGTACAAAAGAAGTAATATAGATAATGTATAGGATAAACAAGAAAATGTAAGGCAAAAGCTAGAAATGACACTGGAATAACCCTTATCGTGCTAATTCTGCTCGTCAGACGTAGTTTGTTCCAACAATATAACATTACACATTATTACTAGATAATCAAACACTATTTGATTAAGTTCCAAAAATTTAGCAAACTGACTAAAAATCAAGGAATTAAAGAACAATAAAGAGAACTAAACTGCCCATCATAAAACACTATGCCAATGATAAAACACTGGTACAAAAAAAAGGTGGATACAAACACTATCACATGAGCAATCATATATTCTATTTTTCATGCTCTAAACAAATTCTTTCATGGAAACGTAATGAAGCTAATTATTTGAAAATCTAATGAGACTCATGAAGCATAAGCTATAAGAAGTCTGAAAAGCTACACACACTGAAAAAATTTGTATTCATAAAACATTCATACCAATAATAGGTACAACATAAATTTGATTGAAAACGCTTGCCGACGGAATTAACTACTTTTGATCATGCATAAAATCTATTAATTCTAAGATGAAAATGAATTCCTAGCAGTATAAATATCTAGGTATTTTTTTATATCGGTATATAACTACAAAGTTAAATTTTCCAAAACAATGTCTTAACATTAACAAAAAATAAAATATACTCAAGCAACACATTAAATGGGGAGAATAAACACTATTACCCTCACACGTAACCAAGATTTTAGACAGCACTAGAATTAGCATTTCTTGTTTTGAGAATTTCAATAATGTGTATAATTGAGATCTTTGACAATAAAGTTTTGAACTACAAATTCCTAACTGGTATGGCTAGGGCAACATCCCATGCAAGGATTAGAGATACAACACAGCCACACAGTTAAAAGTAGTTGAATCCTAATTAGTAGAATTACAAACACAAAATCCATTTTCAAATCACTTAGCATCACATGGAGCAACAACAAAACATTTCATTGTAATGACAAGTCAACAAATATTTACTTATGACCATACAAACATGAGAATTTGTCAACCTACCATCTTCTTCAAATTTGTCCCAGTCTTCATTCCAATCAGCAGACCCTTCCTGTATGCCAGGTTGCCAACCTTAACAAAATGACAGAAATTTTTTGGCCATGTCAGTACATTACTAGAAACTTAAGCAAAGGGAATTAACAGCACTAGAATTAGCACTAGAATGAATAGTCACCTACAGTTAACTCAATGAGAAACTAATGCAAATATCATAATCTTATGGTTCAATAAAATAATGGAGCAGAACAATATGAGAAGTCAGCAAACTAGGAATGTAGAATAAAAATAACTCAGAGAATATAAACAAATCAAACCTCTATCTAAGTATGTAGCAGGTCATAATCATTGGACTAGAAAAGTGAGAAGCTAAGGCATCAGTACCCAATCAACCTTCCCAACTATCCACCATATTAGTTTGGCATCATCACTATCTATGAAAATGTATATATACACACAACAATATGCATATACCAAAATATATATATGCACTGATATATACTATTATATCATATATAATTATTATATATATAAGCCAATCCATGTGATTGTTAATAATAGCAAAGCTGCAAAGGCTAACTCATATGCTACTAACATAGAAACACAAGGCAGCAGCCCTTTAAAGAAAAGGGAAAGATGATTATACTCATCTGTGTTGAATGAAGTATAATCTTTTTATTCATCAAAAAATGATTGATGATTAGTCCTTGTTAAAGGTGAAAATCAGATTTCTTTAGATGTGTCCAACTTAGGCTCTGCTAACACCCATAGCTCCACTGAAAGATGACGTCATACCAACACAGGTTCACTGGTTTAAGCATTATACATTATCGAACACATTATAAAATTTGGGCCTTCCAGAGCATATATAACTGCTACTAAATGAGTATGTCTGTCGCAAGGATAACCTCGTCCATGCCATCACAAACAGAAATGAGTAATTCAAGCTTACTTATATAAGAACAATATAGTTTGGTCTTCAAACTCTTTTACTTACAGAACCATTTTTAAGTAATTATTTAAAACTATATTAAAAATATTTGATATTTTACCTAGCTCTTACAAATCAATTGACGCGATGAACATACAACACAAAAAAGAACAAAGAATTTGAAGTGGACCAATTTAGTAGGGAAAAATAATTCATCAAAAATCCAACACTGGTATAGTTCAACAGCTACTTGACTTTGGATTAATCAAGAAAATACTCTAACCAAGACAATATACAATCTGTTACATTGTATCAACTATTGACGATCTAAACAGTAGACTATGAAAACCATAAACACAAAAAGACTCAGTGCAACAACTTTCTAGAAATTTAAATTGCAACATTAAAGAAAATAGTGTAAGGAAATCGAAAATAAATTTATCAATATAAAATTACCAAAAGGAAGCTCCACCAATGTAGTTGGTTTAGCACGCAATCCATATTGTTTGGATCTTTCATTTAGAATTTTTATAAGCTCCTCAAGGTCTTTCTGTATATGATCAGCTCGTGCCTGGACAACCGATACACGAATGAACTAACTTAACTGACTTGAATATATACATGTAAGAATAGTACTAACAAAACCTACCTGTAGTGAACCATCTGCAGTTTCTCCTTGTCCAATTTTTAATATTGCATTGTAAATTTCCATTTTTTTCTCCTGAAAACAACTCAGGGTCAAAACAAGGGGAAAAGGCAAGAAAAGTTGGTCTAAAACCTTACAAACTAAGCCCCTATTAACACAATACTAAGTGAAAGTACACCTGAATATCATGAAAAGTTGCCTCTTCAATAGTTAACTTTGAAGCCACATCTCCAAGTTGCTTGCATTTTTGTTCATATCTTTTGGTTAATGATTCAGCCTAAAAATGAAATACATATTCATAGCAGAATGTGAATACAAATCTCAATTGAAAGCTTTCAGATGAGCAAATCAGATATAAAAGCAAGGTTTCAAATCTCGACATATTCTATCATTTTCCTGTAGGTATTGTTATTTTTTACTAAGAAACTTCAGTAAAGGAATTGCCAAGCATAAAAAACTTAACCAAAACTAAACCAAGAGAAGATAGAAACATTGTAGTAGAAGCAGCAGCGAAGCAAATGAAAAAAGAAAGAAAAGTACCTCCCGTTTGTCAGCAGATGCCCTTTCAGTTACTTCATTCAATCTATTATCGCACCTACTTTTGTAAAGAACCTAAGACAAATAAAAACCAATTTTCATTAGGATATCGAATATTAGGATTCATTATTGCATAATTGAAAGAAGGGGAGACTTGGCGCAATGGTAAAGTTATTGCTTTGTGACCAAAAAGTCACGGATTTGAATCCTGAAAACAGCCTCTTGCAAAAAGTAGGGTAAAGCTGCGTACAATGGATTCTTTCCCTGGGACCCCGCATGGCAGGAGCTTCATGCACCAAGCTGCCCTTTTTTATTATTATTATTGGATAATTGAAAATGGCTTGAAAACCTCACTATAGTACTGATAGTGTTAAAGAACTTCAAACAAACACATATATATCCAAGTAGTTAAAATTTTCAGATTATTATTAATTTATCTACCTAGCATCTGATATGCTAGCCCCATACTTTAGATTTCTAAGAAATTGCCAGAATCAGAATTTTCATTTTTCTAAGATGGCAATGCCTTTCTATTGACAACCATTCTCAATGATCTTCATGTGCCTTTTCCTATCAAAATTCAGTCCCAAATATAAATCTTTGCAACCTTTATCAACTTAAAAAGAAAACCTAAAGAGTAAGATAAATGCATTAACTTTTTCTATTGACATATTGTGAATAAAAAGCAAGGTAGTAAATTTTAGTAGAGTTTTCTTTGCCCCACAAGAGAAAAATTCAAACAAACATTTGGTATGTTTAAACAAATAAGGTTATTTAGAACATAATATTTCTATATAGCTCATGAGCTTAAACCAAACTTACATGTCATGAATCATGCAAAAGAAATCTAATATATCCATAAACATAAATTAATAATTCTTTGACTTAATAGTCCATTATCAATCAAATGTCTTAAAAATCTTACCGTTCATTGTGATCATAAAATAAAATTTTAACATTATGCTAAGAAACAATTCATATACTATTATAGTCCATTATCAATCAATAGGTACACAATACAACCATTATCACATGCCTACCCCCTAGCCACCTTGCGGTCGGCTATAAACTGATCCCGTGATTTAACTCCCTTCACATAACTTGAGGAAGGGTTGTGAGGGGCGTCCAGGGTGAGCGTAATCACCTTTTACTACAACTATCACATGCCTACCCATCAAAAATAGTGTCTATTCCAGAAGTTTCTCTGGTAGTGTAAAGAAAATACCATATATTCTCCATGACATAAGCAATACAGAAATTATAGGCATTACAACAATGTCATCTTACCAACGGACAACAATTCATTTCTCTGTAGTGTACTTAGACTGTTGAAACTTGAACCATATAAAGGATACAGATAGTTAACTTACTAGAAAATTAGAAGTGTCAAGTAATTCTGAAAGAAACTCACAAGTTCTTGCATCTTAGAGCGGTAAAATTCACTTTTCTCTTTGGAATCTAATATTTCCTTCTCCAGGTCTTGAACCTTTATGCAAAAAGAGAAGTGTGCATTAAATTATATAAACAAAATTTTATTTCTCAATAATAGTTCAATTATAATTATCATAAGCTGATAAGTAAGCTGCTGTGCATGGGATACCCAGACTGTAATTAATATAGATCGATAACCAAGTGAGACTCTACTTGCTATAAATAAGTAACCAAGCAACCACATGAACTGAAATACATCCATCATAATCCATCACTAAAGTCATAATTGTGATAAATAGAGATCACAACAGTTATCTATAATCTTTGGGATACTACAAAGAGTTTTAGACTAATCAACCTCAATCTAGAAGAGATGTAACTATTAAGTTCCCTTCATGTGTGCTTTCTTTCTCTTTCTTATTATCTCCTTGTGTATATTTCATGAAATCAAAGTTACCTCCATAACAAATTCCTATAGGCTAACTTCTACCAGAACCCTAAAGATAGAAATACACATACTCATATATATCTCTGTTCAACTATATATATATTATAAGATAAGTATTTCTCTTTTACTAAAAATAAGCCAATAAAGTACTAAGTTTAGCCACTTATCACTGGTTGATTCTGTTTTTCTTTACTTTATCCAATGAAGTGAGCTCTACAATAAAAATGATTCTAAGTGCATACTGCAATTGAAAATAAAGAAATATGAAGTAACCTTTTTGTCTGCATCCGATGCCTCCTGAAACTTGGTGTTCAATGCACTCTGTTCTTCCTTGCTCAGCTGGTCAACTAGATATTTTTCCAACACTGGTACTCTTGACTTTTGTTGCACAGGCTCACCAGAATCATCAGCCAGAGGTATCCGTTTTTGCATGGGTGGTTTTGCTACAGTGGCAGGCATTGGAGGTTGTGGCATAACTAGACCTTGTATAGACAAGTGAATCAGAACGCACCAATGTTTAAATATGATAATGATGATTAATTATATGGACAAAGATACAAAAATATTTTAGTCTCAGAAAATGGTAATAGCTACGAGATCATGATTTTGTGAACAGTACCAGGAGCTGGCCGGCTAACGGGACCACCATATCCAGTCAAAGGTTGATTTGTTGCAAGTAGCAAAGTTTGATCAGATGCAATGCTACCAGGAAGCACAGTTGGAAGAGGACGTTTTTCATGGTGCCGCTCCATTAAATAGAGGGAAATGCAAAACTCCCTAAGAGAAAGCATACCATCATTGTCCTGATCAGATAAATCCCATACCTGTTTTAAGACCTCTGGAAATGCAGAAAATAAACATCAATTTTAAGCCACAAACAGAGAATAAAACAGAGTAACATGACTAGTAGATAGCAAGGAGAGAACATCTGCAATATACAAACAAAAGATTAAAAAATGGAGAAAAAAACAAAGGAAGCAAAGAGATATATAGATAACAAAAGTAGCAATTTAAGTAGTAGATTAAAATTAAATATAAGAAAATGTGATATAATAGCTCGGCAAAATTTCATAAAGTTTGGAAAAGATGAACACAATGAGTTGGTAAGATGAGGTTTCAAAACTGGAAATCTACAGTGCCTACCTCTAGGTAGTCTCCAGCTAAGGAACAAATTGCGCGCCTCTTCACCGGTGATTTTGCCATCTCTATCATTATCTACTTTAAAAAATATTGCAAGATACCTCTGAATATCAGATTGAGTAAATTTTGGCCACGGAAGCTGGGGCTGAGTGGAAGTAGAACCAACAATTCCAATTGAATCACTTGAAATAGTCATTGTTAGGCCACTCTGTTTTGTGTCTGGTTGATTTTGCTTGACCTGTGGTTGAGTTTGGTTCTCACCAGAAGGAACCAATGCCATGTTTTGCCAAGCATCAGCTTCATGCGCCTTTTTGATAACAGGGACATTATTGGAAGAGTTAGGTGTAGCACTTTCAGGAAAGGTGCCCAAGGTATTTGCTTGTTTTACCTGAGTTACAGAAAACACATCACCAACATAATTTGAATCAGAAGAGAATCCGTTTCCACTCAAAACTAACGCTTTTGAATCTGGTTGGGGTCGTAACACAGTAGAATGTGTAGGCTTTGATGGAATTGAGGCTGTTGTTGCTAGTGTATAAGGTTTAGAAACTATTCCAGGAGCTGACCCAAAGTTGGATACACCCAAACCATCTTGGTTTGCTGAGGGGGGGATCCTTGCAACCGATGGTTGTTGAGTTTCATGTGCAAAGGTTCCACTGTTCCTACCACTGAACCAATCAGTCGAAAAGCTTGGTGTAACTGAACTTGGAGGATGCATAACTGCCAGGTTATTTCCTTGCTGTAAAATTTGACCACTTTCCTTAAGCAAAGGTGAAACAGAAACCTGTGTGGTTTGAGGTGGCCTCATCACATGGTTTCCAAAGGGAACGGCATGTCGGTTAATCTCAGCATTTGCTAGTGGTGGTTGTGCTGCCCTTAAACCAGTATTTTGATTAGTTGGTACCATGGCACCCATCTGAGAGGGGGGACTGCTGGCTGCAATGTTCATCTGAGATGGGGGGCCAGGAACAGGATTTATCTTTGGTGCAGGAATTTTAGCTGCATCAGGGATTTTAAGAACTGCCTGGACAGTGTCAGGTGTAAGCTGTATGCCTCTCTGTGCAACTGTTACAAGTCTCAGAGCATTGTAAAATTCTTCACGCCCAAGGAAACCAGCTCGTTTCTGATCAGCATACATCCACACCTGTATGAAAAGAATGACAGAAGGGAAAATAATTTCTTAGTCCTGCATAGGACCGTGCTGAACTAGAACACTAAACTAATCAGTAGATGCGTTGAATTAAATATTTTGGAATCTTGTTTCTTCTTTCAAAATTATAGAATACCATGAGCTTCTCTACTTTGGTTGAGTTATGAATTTGTTTGATGATCCAAGTTAAAAACTTTGTCCAATACCAATACTAGGCATTGGACTTGATATCTGGCCTGAAATTATATCCTTATGTGGTAACCTCATGGCTTTGAATGTCCTCGTGCTCATGACCCTTGAGCCTTGATTAAACCATCAAATAAAAAACTACCCTCATTAGCCACTACTAGCAAAGAAATCAAAGAGGTCTTCTAACAGTTTTCACAGAGATGTCCAGCAAGCAAAAATTACTAACCGCTCCATTAACTCCTCATCCTCCTAGAGCACCATGCCTACCAATATGAGCATGTGTCGTGTGAATTGAGTCACTTCTTACCTTGAGCACTGTCATTGGGGAAGCATTTCCACTCTAATCAATGAACTCATGGATCTAAAAGGAGCATCTTCTTTTGCCTCTTTGATGAATAAATGCTAATGCAACTCACTTGAGTTCAATTTAGGCTAGATACTAATATATTTTGCCTTGTAAATCAAGGTTAAATGCATGAAAAGCCTCAAGTTTAGCAAGAATTAAACAGGTGATGTAAGAACCAGACCTCAAAATAAAATGAATAATAAAAAGAAATATAAAGACGAAATAGTACATGAAATGATTGTCGGGTTGGAAGGCTTCCACAGCCCAATCATGCACAAATGCAGCCCCTAGCAGACAAAAGTGTGCACTCAGCCTGGGCAGATGGGTCTTTGCATTGCTTAGGAACTACAGAGTAGTGTCAAAACATTTTAGCCTTTGTCTTGTTGTTTTAGTCCTTGGGAACCATGACAGTTACAGTTTGATTGCCTCAAAGTGCAAGATGCTAGAAGCACTAGGAGAGGGATCTATACAAAGGGAATTGTATTATGTGTTCCAATGGCACTTAAAGTATTCATTGTACAGTCATCTATTTGAGAGAGGCATCTAGAGAGTGGATGTTTATTTTAAAGTGTAGAAGTGTGCCTTGAGCATTGTGCTGGCTGGGCATTTATATTGTATGCTCTCATGTTCGATTATTTATCTGTGGGTTAGGCATAAACTGAATTATATAAATCAGTCTCTTCTGTTTCTTGTCAGTCACCGTATGTTGCAAGTGGAGGTTGATTCCAAATGTGCACATAGTGTTTAGTAAATTGCTTCAATCAGTGAGATAGCTTACACATCCTGGGTTTACAAGGTATTGATCTACAAAAGAGAGGATTCAAGCGACAGAGTGGTGCACACTGCCTACTTGGAATTGATCATATGAAGGTATCTCAGTGGAAATATGATTCTAGCAGATGTTGTGTCTCTTAATCCCTCCATCCCTTTAAAAAATGATCTTAAAATTCTCGGTTACAAACAACTCGTCATCTTCTATTTTAACAATTATTAAACTACGCTTAATATTACTAAACCTAAATTTTATATATTTTGTATTTACTCTACTAAGCCTAAAACTTTTCGCTTCTCCCGCCAAGATTTGAGGAGGCGTTTGGTTCGTTCCTAGGAATAGGAATCGGAATAGGAATCATTGTATTGTGGAATGAGAATAGGAATGGGAATGGGAATCACTCTTAAAAACAATGTTTGGTTATTTGCATATTTTCTATCGGAATAAATCAAAATTTCCTTTTTTACCCTTAAAGGAAAATAAGAGAAAAAATTAGATGTG
>JBBMJZ010381279.1:0-16160 GCA_037833815.1 Zingiber zerumbet
GTTTGGGTTTGATTGTTGGCACACAAGTAGGTTTCCTTTATGCATTAGATTAATTTCTTAATTGCTGTGCTTTCATTTGTTAGATTTAGATTCAAGTTTAAATCCCCCATTTTTATGTCAAAAACCCCAAAAATAGGAATAAAATATTATCCTAAGATTATATCCTACCATTTGTTCCTCGAGAGATCGATCCTGGGCTCATTACTACAACATTATTGTGAAATTAAGGGGTTCAGTGAATATACATTGTTAATTTGATTTATGAGTGTGACAGACTTTGCTTATCAAATTTTGGCAACGTTGCCGGGGAAAACTTATAGCGGTGTGTGATAATCTTAGGATTGTTCTTCATTTTAAAAACTTAAAAAATTTTGGTTGTTTTGATTGCTTTCATGATTATATATCCATGTGTTTTATTTGTTCCTGAGTCTTCTGATTTTATTTGCTAGTATTTCAGTGTAAGAACAGAAAATTCTTTTTTTATCATGGATCCATATTATCAGCATTTTGAAGATTGGAGTCAGAGTTATTATTATCAACCTCAGACTGGGATTTATGCGCCTGAATATCAGTATGAGGATGTACAAGAACAATTTACAGATTCAATTTAGAAATGTAATGAAGTTATGCAACAAATGAAAGAACATCAAGAGTGACAATTTGCAAGGATACAGAATATACAGATTCAGTTAGATTAGATTGCATCATCCATCAATCAGTTACAAGCACAGAACTCTAGTGGAGTGATAGAAAGTAGTGATTCTGGTAGGCCTAACCCTACTTCCACTTATTCATAAAATTTCTCTAGAATTATTTGTAATGATGATGTAGTTGTTCATATTTTTGATTCTACTAATGCTGTTGCTTTAGATGTTGGAAATAATGCAGGTCTTGTTGTAGAAGAGGATTTAAGTATAGGGGAATGCTTACTGGGAGCAATACCTCAAGAATCACCAAGAATTAAGGATGTAAGTGTAGAGACTTGTGCTATGTAGCCAAGCACCCAATAATCACTACATGAAGTTGTACATTCTCCATAACCATAACCTGAGAATTTACTTGATGAAAAAGAGGTAACAAACACCACTCCAGGTATCGTTCAACATGATAAGGTGAGTATTTTTTGTGATTTTTTAGAAAATTTAATAGAGGTACCATTCATTGATTTTATTAGATGTGATTCATTTCTTGATAAATTTTCTATCCAAACAATACTCCTATTTTCTTCTTACCCCATATGTGTATGGGAGATGCGTTCCTTCATTGATTGTGTAGGAGAATTTAAGCTTCCGGAGTGGATGCTTACACTGTACCGCCTTAGACCTCCAGAAAGAATTTTGAAAGGAAAAATGATGCATAAAAAGGATATGATTGGAATCACAATTCTTCCACTTTCGGCATGGATTCTCCTTCTAAATCTTCTACAACCACCAGGAAAAAGGGGAGTTTGTTCCAACTTAATCTTCTTTTGCATTTTTAATTCAATCTTTGTGTTTAATAAATTCTTTATACATTTCTTTAGTTTCATACTTTACAATTGCATTTTATTTTCATACTTTGCATTTGTTTAGTTCACATAGCATTTCATTTTTAAATAAGATTCTCCACGGAATTTTTCTAGTAATGCTTTTAAGATGGTAAAAGTTTCTTAAATTTGATTATCAATTTTAGGTCATTTGACTTGATTGGATGCTTTTCTTACATGATTTTGGTTAGTGTGGTGGTGGATTCCATTTTGATTAATTGTGCTTGATTACATAAAAAAACCTAGAAAGGACCACTACAAGCCTATACTCTATTATTTTCTTTTGTGTGGCATGTACTCATAACAATTGAACTCTAGAACTTGCTTGGTTTCTTTTCAAAGTCACAATAGCATATGTATGCATGGAAATGAATGATTTTGCCATTCTTTTTCCTTTATAAATTTCAATTTCTTTCTTCATAATTTTTTTAAACATTCTCATCTAGCATTCTAACTCTTGATCACCTTTGCTTGTCATTCTTTTATTGAGAGTTTTTGTGGAATCCTTGATGAGTTAGATTTTGCAAGTTGGATTAAGGTTTAAGTGTGGGGGAAGATTGGTATTTGAGGATGTTGCTGGGAATTGAATGGTGATATACTATTCAAGAAGGATACCCAATTGGAATTTAAATCTTTAAAAGGAGTCATGAAGCCAATGGAAAGAACTTTGTTCAGAAATAATGGAGTAGACAGAAATAAAGAGGATTACAAGACAATCTGACAAACTGTGATGTTTGAAGCTGTTTTTGGAATTTAATTGTGTGCAAAATTTCTTGAACCAGATTTCTATTATGAAGCTTAGCTCATGTTTTTAAAGAATTCAAGAAATAAAAGTTTAAATCTAGGTTCTGCTTGTTGGAAATTCAGAGAAGATCAGGAAAGATATAAGTATAGAAACAGAACAGAATTTCTGAGTCTTGAATTGTTACAACAAGTGTGAAATGTGAAGTCTGAACTCTTGCTTGAAATGTGCTATGATAACAATATTTGAAGCTAAACTCTTCATGGTTAAAGTTTAAACCAGGATTTAGTAATAAGCTTGAATTCTAGTATTCTGCAGAATATGTTGTGCATTAAACTCTTACTTTGAATTGCAGAATCTGCAATAGTTGTGTTGAGTTCTTATGAAGCCTTTTGATTAGTGGAAAGCTTAAGTTAAACCTTCAGTTACTTGGACAAAAGAAGAGCAAAAAAAAAAAAAAATTGGAGCTACTGGATTGGAATCTGGAAAGTGATGAGATCTAAAATATAGAAATGTTCAGTTTTGTGCTGTCCTGCTCTTGAGGAGTAAAGATCGTGCCAACCCATTCTGAAATTCTTTAACTGAAGATAACTTCAATTAAACATGTTACCATTTCTTTATCATTTGTTGTTCTTTTCTTTCTATGATTTACATAGCTCAGAGCATTAAATTTCAGTGAATTTGATTTATGATACTGTCCAGCTTCTAGATTTTCTGATCAGTGGCATTGTGGAATCTGATTCCTGAAATTGTATTATAGCAGTTAGTACATTTAGCAACTCCTACATCTGATGCAACAAGATGACATCTTCAATAGCTAAACAAATGATGAATTTTGGGTCTATACCAAGTTTATACGGTTAGAATCAGCAAGAAGTATGAAATTGATGAATCAATATGTTGTGTGCCAAGTTGTGGATGTAATTTTCTGATCATTGAAGCATCAAGATTTGGAAAAAGTTAGAACTCAGATTCTGAAATTTTGGTGGTTGTTTCTGTCTAAGTTAAGTATTGGTTTTTCAATATCATGTGATGTTCCATTTGTTTCATGAAGCCACCTTTTATTGACTCAAAGACCTTAGATTGCTCAGAAGTTGAAATTTAGAAATTTAGAAATCTCTACAAACTGTAGAAGGCATGCAATTTCAGAGAATTGATTTTTGAATGAATACAACTTAAATGCAGTACATAGATTGGGAAGTTAATAGATGTAGAATTGAAAAAAATTCTATTCCAGGCCACATAAAACTAGAGGTGTATCTAAGAATGTAAACTTCAATAAAACTTGATTTCTGAGAATCTGAATTCTGGAATCAGATTCTATGAAATGAATTTTGGAATTGGAAGGGCTGAATCTAATCTGATTAACATTATGATGAATTCAAGTTCTAAATATTCTAATACTAATGGTAATCCTTTTCCAAGTTTAGCTCTTTATGGTGTGAAAAGGGATTCTCTTGGATTCAAATTTCTGAAACTAGGTTGCAGCAGGAACAATTGTCTTAAGTCTAAGTACAAGTTCTCTGCAGCATTCTGATGTATGTGTGCCAATTTAGTATCGAGCTCAGACTGTTGGTTCATTTGTCTTCAGGCTTGTTGCTATTAATTTACCTTTGACTTTTGCATTATTTCCATTGCTTGTGTAAATCTTGAGGTCGTTCATAAGAAGGAATGGCTATAATAACAACCATAGACAGATCTGATTTCTGAAAATTGCTGCTGCTGTGACATCAAGTCTAGGAAGTGTTCAGAAATTTAGAATTCAGAGATTTTGGAATTGCGGAGTCCATTGATTTCTACATCAATCCAAGCTCAAAACCTAAATTGTCTTAGAATTCAGTGATTGCTAGTAGATCAAAGAACCAGGACTTGAAACTTGTAGTGAAAATTTTGGGGCAGTGTGGGTTGCAGAAGTAAGTTGTTGTGTTAGATGAGATACATCTCGAGTTTAGAAGGTTATGGAAATACCGTTGTCATCAATGAGTTATTGTGGAGACAAAGAAGAATATGGAGCACAAACAAAAAAACAGGAATTGACAAGAATTTATTAAATTCTGTAACTTGGAAGTTAGTTCATTCTGCAATGTGCTGCCTCCTATACAACTCACTACAACATCTTCCAACGCTTGCTCTGCTGTGTTGTACTCCTGCGAAGCTACTCTGACAATGTGCTGCCTTTTATTTACTTATTATTGTCGGTATTTTTTTATTCATTAGCATTCCTGTAATTTAATTGTGTAATAATCTTTTTGAATTGCTAGTGAATTGCCCAACGAAAGCACTCAACGAGTGGGGGCTTTGGAGTATGAGTCAACGAAGACTCCAAACCAAGTAAATTGGTTTTGTATTAGCGTTGTTGTGTTTTTATCTTTACGTTGCGTACTCGCTAAAATTTTTAAATCGCTATTCACCCCCTCTAGGGAATTCCTCAATGCAACACCTCTCACTACATCTATGTCGTGGAGGTACTTGGTTGATTGGAGTATTGTCGTTGTCTCAAGTTTTCTCCTTGACCATTTTCCTCATTCTCCATTCCGATATGAGGAAATCCACCTCTAGCTTGAACACTAATTGGTCCACATACATCAGTGTACACTAATTCTAAAACTTCATTTGCTCTATTTCCTTTAGATTTAAGGATCTCTTAGTTATCTTACCTTCCAAATAAGATTCACATGCAAGCAAGGTTTTCACCTTTAAATCACTTAAAGGACCATCCTTTACCAACCTTTGAGTCCTATTCAGGTTGATATGACCAAGTCTCAAGTGCCACAAATAAGTTTCATTAGTGAGAGAGAATTTTATTCGTTTGTTAGATTCAAAGGTTTTAAAACATACAAATCATTATTCAAATGTCCCTTGCATATAGGGCTTTATTCAAGATAATATCAACCACACTTTGTGAAAAATGGATATAATATCCTTGTTTAAACAATAAAGCAACATAAATCAAATTTCTAGTAATCTACGGAACATAATAACAATGTCTTAAAAACAAATATTTATTATTCAAAAAATAAAGATAAACAACTCCAGTAGCTCTTGTAGACACCACAGCTCTTGTGCCAACTCTAAGAGTATGTTCCCCTTCATTGAGTTCACTGGTTAGTGGCTCCAGAATCTACAATCTAAGTATCAGTAGAATCAACCACTAAACAAGGCTCAATAAAAGATAACTCACCACCACTTTGTTTTTTTGGAAGCTAAGTATTCCTGATAGTTCCTCTTCTAGTAACTCTTATCTCCATCGTGGAAACACTTTCCCTTAGGCTTGCCATCTACCTTGGCCTTCTTTATATTTTGTTGTGGACCCTTCTTGTGGGTTTGTTCCTCTTATTTACACTCTTACCTTTTGGCTTGGAATAAGATGGCCCAGTAGAAGCAACAACAAATGCATTGTCTTAAGAACATTTTCAGCATTTTGAAGTTCCTTCATCAGCTCAGTTAGGGACATATTCAGCTTATTCATGTTGTACCCAACTTTGAGTTGTGAGAACATCTCAAGGAAAGTCTCAAGTGTCATGTCAACCTGAGTTTTTGATTTGATTTCAGTTCCTAAAACCTTAGCCACATTAAACTGAGCGATTAATACAAGCATGTGATCTCTCATGGGTGTCCAAGGTTTCATACGCATGTTCATAATGGTTTTAATATCTGCTTGGAGTGCCTCGCGTCCTTGATTCTCAAACATTTCTTGGAGACTTTCCATGATTTTTGTAGCAGTGTCCATGTTTTGATGTTTTTGTTACAGGACATTTGAGATGGATCCCAATATGTAGCAACAGGCCATCTCATCAAAATCGACCCACTTATCATAAGTCTATTTTTGAGCTGTGGACTCCACCGTAGGTACCAATGGCCATGGTTAAGTAAGCACATATTTGTGTTTCTCCACAGTTAAAATAATAATTAAATTACGTTTCCAATTAATATAATTTTCTCCAATAAGGTAGTTGTTAGTTAGAATCAAAGACACTGAATGATCAATCATTTTCTGAAATTAAAATAAATTAAATAAGCAATGCATACAATAAATAAAATAAAGTGTTGTGCATGAAATGCATACGTAGATCCCAAAATTACTACAACAAAGCAATTACCTAAAACTCCAAAATCAAAATACATTTTTTTCTTTAGGAAAAATAAATGTGATTTATGGCAAGACTATGACCCTCCCACTAAATTAAATATATCTAACAACTCATGCAATATTAATTTAGTATTGCTTGATTTTGGTCATCAAAAGATACTGTAAAAATATTCTATAGGAAGTTCTCACAATATCATTGACTTAAGTGTATACCCTTAAAATAATTATTTATCAGGTGCCAAATTAATCATGCCACCTATAGGGCCAGCATAATTAATTTTACTATTAAAATAGTTACCATAATGAGTCCAATCAAGTAACTGAAACAATGTAATCCTCCTATAGAGAGACCAATAAAATTGGCACGATGCATGCATATATTCTTACTAATGGACTGATAAGGGAGACCGTGGGCTCATTTAAAATTCACGCTCTCACACTTAATATTTTATTTAATTTTAGATTTTAACCGATTAATAATATCCTAACTATTTTAACTCCAAAATAGTTCAATTATTAATCACTATATTTATTCTCTAAACTAAAAAAATAGAATAGAAAATAAATAAAATTTTATGCATGACAATAAAGTACCTAAAATGGTGTTTATACAATCTACATGGCATGATACATGAATGACAATTAAATCATATAATAATTAAAGCAATATAAGCAATAATTAAGCAAAAACAAATTTATGGCCCATCCTAAACCTAAAATTACAAATGCATTAAATATCTAATTAGACCACAATTTGACCCAATTCTTCAATTTAAATTTACATGTGTCCAGCCCAAATATTCAATCCAACAATCTAAATTTGGCCTTGTCTCATTGTTTTTGGGATTTGTGATTCAATTCTTAAGCTCCTATTGGTCCTCCATAATTTCGAGACAGTGGAAGAAAGTTCCAATTTTGAAACATTTAAAAATAATTGCTAGAAAATAAAACAAGGGGAAACATGAAGCTGTAATCCACCCCCTGGGTTACATACTCGAAAATATGAAATATAATTTCACAAAAAAAACTAGGGTCATAAACTGTTCAAAAATAAATTCATTCATTCAAACCATGATCACATAAATCTAACACCGCTTTAAACTAAAACATGCCTAAATACTTAATCAATTCGAAATACGCAAAATAATATCAAAGCCTGTGACTTTGATATCGAGAATATTAAATCACAAAATTAGTTTCTTACGATTTCAATAATCTTTACTTCATAGGATCATGATTGTTCTACGTATTTAACATAAACAATTAATTACAACACACAATAATTAGAGATTACCCTTGAAGCGTGTTTTAACAATTCTTCTCTGCACTGGATTATACGCTACAAACCTCCAAGTCTTCTTCGGTGTTCTCTCAGACTCAAACGTAGGATTATTATGTGTGTGGTCACAATTTCTACCTGTCTATGCTATTTATAAAGTAGCCTAGAAAGATAAGATAATTCCAAACTCATAATTATTCAATTAATTTATTTCTATAAATTTTATAAATTATAACTCATAATTTATATTCTAGTCACCAAAGGACCTATCTAACCTAATTAAATTAGGCTCCAATAAATTAATTTAATCTAATTAACTCTTGATTAATCAAGATAATTTATTAATTTTATTCTACTCCACTAAAAGAATAAAATTACACTCTCAATTTAATTAAAATTACTAAAGCTTAAAATTAAACCCAACAATACATTGGCATTGGCATCACTTATGCAAATATGATGGCAGCTGAAGGTTGTGGCCTAAATATCATCGCTTCGCTTGTTCGACTCTGATGAATATGCATGTTTGAGCATAGTTAATAAAGTGAAATCTGCTGGTCTTAGATCTTACCAATTAAGTGGGGACATCTAGTCTTCGATTGTATCTATATGTGAAGTAGAGATGAAACTGAATGGTTAATTTCGATCGTAATACCTCAATCAAAATGATCTCAAACATATATGGAGAATTCGTCTTTTTGGAATCTATCAAAGAGAAATTTAGATTCCACTCGCCTTAACTCCGATGGCCATGGAAGATTCCACTCACTTATTTTCAAAATATTTTCCAATGCGACATCGAGACAATGACATATCTTTGAATTCAGATTCAATTTTGATTTTTCCATCATTTTCAGTTCAATTTAATGTTGAGTTGATGTGCAGTAATTAGGACTCATTGTATTTGTGTTCGGATGGAATTTCTAGATCATGTTTGAAATTTCTAGATCATGTTTTTCATTTTTGAAGAACGAACGAACGCCTATTGATGAAAATGTTGAGCAATGGAAAATAGATCAAACAATAAAATTATAGCTGACAATACAAGGCCTATTGATTCTGTCTGAGACATGTGGAGATGACGTGCTAGGTACGATGGATGAATGTTTGATCGTTAGAAGACCTTTCTCTCTAAATGAAACTTCTCCTCTGATCATGCACACATAAAAACAATCCAACAAAATATTAGCTCCTTAAAACCAGGAGAGTCCCTGGTGAAAGTCCTCCGACGCTCAAATCAGTTACCATTTGGATCAAGAACAGAATGTATGCGTGAGAGTATACTTGCAGATGTTAGTGAGCATACCTTCATCACGGAGAGGACTCCCCTATTATATACCACCCCACATAACCTCTGTAATCATGAGGTGGTGAAATGTGTCAGAGGTTGTTAAGTAAAGAAGAGGGTACAACCGTAGTAAGGAATCTTCTACCGACAAGATGTATATCCCTTTGGTCGTTTATAGTTTCTGTTATCATTGTTAGGATGTTGTCTACTGAACATGTCTGGCCAGTTGTTAAGTCGGTTGCTTTGTTGAGATGATGTTGTCAACTAAATATAATCCGGCCGGTCCTTAAGTCGGTCACTTCGTTAGGATGATGTTATCTGCTGAGCATAACTCGACTGATCCTTAAGCCAACCATCCTGTTATGTTGATGCTATCTGCTGAGTATAACCTGGCCGGTCCTTAAGTTGGCCGTCCTGTTAGGCTAATGTTATATGCTGAGCATAACCCAGCTGATTCTTAAGTCGACCACTCTGTTGAGACGTTCAATTACATTCTACATAAGTGACTTCATCGTGTGTTATACTGCATGTATTTTGGTCAATCTTTAATCCGACCTTCTCGTTATGCTGTTGTTCACCAAGTATATTTTGACCGATCCTTAAACCGGTCACCTTATTAGAATACTATATGCTGAGTGTATCCTAGTAGGTCTTTAAACAGACCGTTCTGTTAGAGTATTCAGTTGAGCTCAGCCACTCTATTATATTTTGCATAACTTTGAGATATTTGTTCAAAAAATGATATAGTGCTTTAGTTATATTGGAAATCTACTTGAGAAATAATAAATAACTTATACTTTACTGGGATCTCGTCCGAGTGGAAATATAAGGATAAGTGATTCAGACTCGGTCGCCCTTTTATCTTCTCAGGCCTATAAAGGATTACAAAGAGGTGCAGTTACACTGTGTCATTTCTTGGCCAAATATCTGTATGGTCAAATATTTGTATGATCAGAGCATACATGTTCGCCCAGTTTTAAGACTAGGCGGATACACGTAAGGCTGGCCTCTATGGTCGGTCTATTATAGAGTGAGTCAGTCATTCCGGCCAATATGTAAGGTTGGTCAACCTTAAGCTTGACCGCCTCTGAGACATTAGACTCCCTTGTTCGCTCAGCTTAAAGACCAACTATCTACCCCTGGCCGGATTAAAACCCGATCTGATCAACCAAAGAACCTTAACACTAAGCAACTGATCCGGGCCAAATGAGGGGATATCATCCTTTTTGGAGTAGGACTGCCATGTCATCTTGACTCTAGTTGTCACGTCCCCTTTTTGGCCTATTCGTCATAACCCGTATCACCTATATTAATGATTAACCATTGTTATTTAGCTGGTGTCTTGACTAATACCTGCATAATCTCTTATCCATGGAATTATTTGAGTGTAGGTCATTGAGCATATCGAAGAAGACAGAGTGGCGAAGTCAGGATTTTCGATCAGGAGGGGCAATTTTAAAAAATTCATGGAAGAAGAAAGGAATAACTTACTCTTCTTGGAAGACCATTAGTTTTGAGAAAAATAGAAAAGATAAGATAGAGAGGAAGAAGCAAAAAAACAGAGAACTTTCAACTAGTTTCGGCGAGCTCGGTAATGACACAAAGAGAGCAAGGTAAGACAAAACATGATTATTCTTGTGGCGCCAACAAAATCCTAAAAAAATACAAGAAAAGGAAGAAGATATGGAGGTTAAGGACTACTCAATCTTGTTGTTGGAAGAGGACAACCATTGATGCTGCATTTGTTGCTTACAGGTAAAGAAAAGAAAGCTCTTGTGCTTTAGAAGAGGAAAAGAAAACATTGTATGTTTACTTACGTTGGAGAAGAGAATTTAACCCTAATTTAATTTTAATTTAGCTACCTTACTTTGTGTCTTATAATTTGGTTCATTCGCTTATTTTTATATTTTATATTTTTAAATTTTAATATTTAATATTTCAAATCGCTATATTTCTTCTTAGAAGTAATACCAATGGATAGCTTATAATTAGGTCATAAGTTTTTTAAATACGTGATCAATTCAATTTTTAACAATAAATGATGATAAATCGACTACTCAAAGTGATATATATATATATATATATATATATATTACAATGATCTCAAATATATATGGAGAATTCGTCATGTAAAGCAAAGCCTGATATTCTTCCGAACATATATGCCACCGCTCAAGATGTGCGTCGGTGAAAGAATAAAGCACACGACGATTAGGACCTCTATGATATTCTTTAAGCAACTAGGAACATAAATCGAAACTTGCTAACATCGATACTAAAATCCGCAGACAGAAACAAAAACTGTTTGCAGTAGATATTGAAGTTCTTGGTGAACTCCTCAACACATCTATCCATCTCACGCGTCACCGCATATACTTCTTCTTCTTCTCCTCCTCCTCCTCCTCCTCCTCCTTCTCCTTCTTCTCCTTCTCCTTCTCCTTCTCCTTCTTTGATAAGTTCAGTCAACTGCAAGCACAGACGCATGATCGCTACCATCAGCATCTTCAACTGCCATCGAATGCCGTCGAGTTCCGAGCCCATCACCTGTTGTGTCTCCTTTATCATTTTGGCCATTTGAATTATTAGAATAATCCAAATACTAATATGATTTGATTTGACAATTTGATCTGTCCAATTTTGATAATTCTATTTTATCTCTGATCCCGTCCGGAAGCTGAGTCGGACGGAGGCCGTTCGAGGTGGTAATCGGTTGATCGAGATGTAGGCCGGAAATATAAATCCCGGGCGGTCTCCGACTGATGACAAAGGCTAGGAGGAGGATGAGGACGACGCGCGCACCCCTGCACACACCCGGACAAGCAACCCCTACGTTAGAGACCAAAACCCAGGGGAAAAGTCCCTAGGTCAGGCCCTCCGACGCTTAAGTCAGGTCCTTTCTCCCCCAGAATAGAAAGAAAACAGTAGTGGAAAATTGACGAGTGAGTATCAACGAGACTGCGTACCCTCGTACGAGGAAGAAGCCCCTTCTTACCTGCGGGTCCAGGCTTCTAGAACCTGCAAGCATCTCATAGAACGTTAGGTAACAAGCTTTGTCCTGTAGTGATCGCCACGTGACTGACTTTTAATCCTCAAGAAGGCATCTTCATGGTTCGGGATTACCGCCTCCGTGTATAGCTTTCGAACTTTGTCGTATAATGCGTAATACGTGGTCGAATCCTATTGGCCATGCAGGTATCTTCTTGCTTTGGGATCTCCATCTCCGCGAATACCCTCTCATATGTGATGATTATTCCTTGGTAGCTATTTGTGCACCTTCTACTCCTTGTCGTTTAGCTTCTCTGACCTCCATTCGTGATTCTGTAAATAGTGCCAGCTTCCCGGTACTTCAGACTAGCATCCCTGACCTTCGATCGTAGGCCTGTAGATAGAGCTGACTCTGAACAGCTCTGAAGATCCTGACCTGTAATCCTGACTGACCTCCGCTCGTGGGTCTGTAGATAGAGATGACTCTGAACAGCTCTGACGATCCCGACCTGTACTCCTGACTGACCTCTGCTCATGGGTCTGTAGATAGAGCTGACTCTGAACAGCTCTGAAGATCCTGACCTGTACTCCTGACTGACCTCCGCTCGTGGGTCTGTAGATAGAGCTGACTCTGAACAGCTCTGAAGATCCCGACCTGTACTCCTGACTGACCTCCTCTCGTGGGTCTGTAGATAGAGCTGGCTCTGAACAGCTTTGCCGATCCCGACTTGTATTTTTCCTGCAACTTATATCCTGGCCTTCCCTCACAGGTCTGTGGATCGAGCTGTCTCATAACAGCTCTGCTGATCCCGACCTGTTAATCCCTCCTTCCATTCTCCGGACCTTTCTTAGCGGGACCCCTATCCAAGCAAGTCCTGCTTTTAGTCTACCGAACCTTTGACTGCCACGTCAACCTGTCTTTTGACTGTCACGTCATCTTGACTTTTGACTGCCACGTCGGCTTGACTTTTGACTGTCACGTCAGCTTGACTTTTGACTGCCACGTCAGCTTGACTTTTGACTGCCACGCCAGCCTGACTTTTGATTCTAAATCCTTTTTCCGGGACCCCACATTCATGCACTGTATCATTATTATTTTCGGGGCAGGTTCAGAGATGGGGACAATATTCTCATACCCGCTCTGAACCCATCTCATCTCCGAAAAAAATCTTTGAATCCGTCTCAATCCCCGAATAAATCAGGAATCCCCATCTCTATTTTAAATTTTCTCCATAGGATCCCAAATTCACATGGAAAATTATCATCCCTAATTCTTTGCCCACATTGAGTGTAAATCCAACCCAAGACAATGCACGAAGTTAATCGATCTTCAAATGAACTCGGATTGGGTATTGTACTGCTGTAAGCAACAAGTATATATAATTAAATAGTCGACTGGGACCAGTGATATATCTATTGTCCATGTTTTCATGCATAAATTAAATAAAAATATTATTTATGTAACTGATAATCATCATTTTATCATGACATTTTGATTCATATGGATATACATTTTAATCTTCTCATATGTGTCATGTTTACTTCATCTTTCATGAGTTAGAGTCATTGTGGACTTAATTGTAAATTATATCATATTTGTGGTATTTGATGCTAATATTTGGTTCTATTCTTTGTAGGCATCAAGGGATCGTGGATCCGAGGTTGACCAAACCAGATTGAACACAAATCCAAGCTTAAATGAAGAGATCAAGCTCTGGAGTAATCTGGATCGTCCATTCAAGATTAAGAGAGATCTAAGTCATCCATTGAAGATCTGGTCCATCCGAGCTAGGAGAAAGTAGATCAGGACCCTTGATGAAGATCTGAAGATTTGGATCAGATTTGGAGCAAGTTCCACCGTTGGATCAATCTGATGCAATCACAGCCGTTTATCTCAGATCTGAGATCTGATTTAAATCACAAGAGAAGCTACAGTGCCTTCGTCAACAGCTACAGTACAGTTCTCGCGTCAAGAAGCAGAGGCGAGCTCGCGAGCGCGATCTCCTCTCGACTTTCCACCGCCGGCGAGCAACCGAGGTCAAGGGCGACCCTTCCTCCGGTGATCTTCCACCAGCAACCGGCGACGCCACTTCGATCATCTGTTTTCCATTTTCCGCTGCGACTTTGAGAAGAAGAAGAAGCGAGGAAGGAGAGAGGCAATGAATTCAACCTGTTCTCTTGATCTTCCAGCTAGCAATCATCTTCCTCCAAAGCTCCGATGATGTCTAGGATCTGATAGTGTTTACTGATGTGTACTTCTTATTTTACTGCTGCTGATTGATTCCGCCAGATCTGAAGATCACCTCATTTGATCGGTTCTTCCTCATTTGCGAGATCCTGAAATCTTTGTCAAGATCAGTGAGTGCTTGGGGGTTCCTCCAGCTCACTTTGGTTCAACATTTTTCCCTATGATTTCTGCATTCTGTTTTCCAATTTCCAGTTTCGTTTCTATTTTCTTGGTTGTTTAGTTTCATAAATCTGAATTGTTAGCTATAGATTACGTTTTAGATCCAGTATTTTGTTCTTTTCAATTCAACTGAATGCTTGTTATCTCCACTGATGGATATTTGAATCTATTTCTATTTTGATGTTATCCGGTTGTTAAAATCTAAATTGTTAGTTTAGATGAAGTTTAGGTTTGTTTCTTAGTTGTTTGGATCTGTTGACGGTGTAATTCACAGCATAGGGTGACAATATGGTGTGGGTTCATTGTTAATAGATAGATAGAATTTCTTTCTATTGCATTAGGTTTAGTTTCATCATTTGTTTTGCTTTTCATTCCTTAGTTCAAGAGATTAACGAAATCCAAAACCCATTTCTAAATAAACTAATCTTGAGATTTATCAAGCATTGTTTACATTCCTTGAGAGAGACGATCCGAGTCATCCTATACTGCATTAGTTAGAAAGGAGTTCGGTGAAATTATTTGATACCCAAATCACGATAAAATCGGGCTTATCATACCTCTAGTCACAAGGTCTCCCCCGAGTGTACGTCTTTAGATTATGTAGATCACTTGCATAGCATATGATTAGGGAAAGCTCATTAGGTCAAGTGATAGACTTATCTATACATAGAATCGTTCTCCCTTAGGAGATTATGTTCCTTATAGAAAGATAGTTACCTTAGATATTCAATGTTAAACAAGTATCCTAAGGTCATGTCAAGCTATATCGGAACGTACACTCAAAAGAGACAACAATTTATGCATCTGATCAATGAAAATTCAGGTCCATGCCCAGTTCTAATTATAGATACATAGCAATATATCTAACTCAAAAATAATATCTATGCATATAGAAATACAATATAGATAGATAAATTCATCCTCCAAAGGGTAAGCCTATTTTCTAGCATTTCATCGAACAAAACATGTGTCATACAAGCATTATCAAATAAGGAAATTGGCAATTCAATAAAGTTTACAACATTCCACACATTACAATTAATCCCTACATCCTAGAACAATAGAAATCTACTCTAAAAGTTGAAAATCTACAATCCAAGAGCTCAAATACATAAGAATTTCAATAACCCTAAAGGAAGAGAAGAAAAAATTATCCTTGATGTCGAGGAAAGCTCTCGAACAAAGATCTTGGAGTGTCAATGAGGATGGAGCAACAGGACGGCCTTAGATTGCCCAAATGATGCCTCCGAGTGCAAGGATTTGACCTAGATGGTCCCTTCTCACCTTGGATCTTCCTCCATGAGCTAGGAGATGAAGTGGCCCTTTTAAAGAGGTGAGGCATGGGGTGGTCATGTCTAGAGACATGGCCTAACCATTGTTTGGGCATCTGGCCAAGCCATTTGGCACAGCTAGAACCAACTTGTCTCTGGCACAAGTAGCCTAGCCGTGTCATTTGGTGTTGGGACCGAAAAGTAGCTAGAGGGGGGGTGAATAGTTCGTCGCGTGCTCGTGCTCATTGTTACTTGTTTCTTCAAAGATATGCAGCGGAAAATAAACAAAGAAACACTACAACAATGCTAACACTCGGGATTTACTTGGTATCCACCTCACAAGAGGTGACTAGTCCAAGGATCCACACACGCACACACCCTCCACTAATAAATCACTCCTTTTCGATAACTACCGAAAGCATAGAAGCCCTACAAGCTCACAGTACAAGAAGAAGAGAAAGGGAATAAAAATACAAGCAAAAGCTTACAAGATTTTACACACGAACCCTAAACCTAACTCCTTCTTCTTCGCCTCTTGACTTGGAAGAACTTCCAAGAATCTTCAAGATCTGG
>JBBMJZ010381289.1:0-16157 GCA_037833815.1 Zingiber zerumbet
GTCGCCGGACCCGATGACGCGGCCGTCGGATCCCGGGCGCCACCGCAGGCTGCTGAGCTTCGCCGGCGCGCAGATGCAGAGCCGGCAGGCGGCGGAGCGCTCAGACACAGCGGCGTGCGGCTCGGATTGGTCGGCCGGAGGCAGCAGAGCAGCGAGACCGTACAACCTTATCTTTCTAGCGATGCCTGCGGTGGCCAAGAGCCGGCCGGTGGGGTCGAACTCGACTGCGCCGATGGCATCGGAGGCATCGGCCGCCGCCGCATCCGAGGAGACGACAGAGGAGAGTCGGAAGCACCAGTGGGACTGAGCTCTCTCTTCCGAGGAGTCGGCAGGCGAGTCGCTCATGGCCCATTCATGTAGCAATGGTGATGCCTAATTAAAAACGGCCAGGCCATCCAATTACCTTCCATCCTTTCTTCAATCCTTGTCATCTTCCATTTTGATTTTAATTTTGATTTTGATTTTGATTTTGGTCTGACGATCGATCTGATCCAGTGCATTTGGAATGTTTGTTTCTTAAAGAGATGGGACTTGGAGTTGTGGTGCAAAATCAGGAGAAGGGCAATGGATACATGTTCAGCGTCAAAGCCACATATTTGGCTGCGGACACGGAGCTGTCAGTGAATTTGCTACGCATGCAGATGGGTGGCCCTCCAGGTTCCAACAGGTTTCCCTCACTGGACTGGAATTTAAGTCGATGCTTCAACGCCAACGGTACACCTGACAATGCACCTAATTCTACAAGATAACTGTTGGGCGTGGATTTGCATTTCGATCGATCGGTTTGAATTTTTGCAATGGAAGATGGAACTTCGTCTGTATAATTTTGGACTGGCAGGGAATAATTAAAAAGCGTTCCATGGATGGATCCTGATTCCTAAACTGGGCATGAACGATTCAAAAGGCGTTAATCACGTGTTATAATCGGTTCATGTAAACATGAATGTGATCTTGTTAACTACGTTCTTCGAGTGAGATCATGGATGGGGGTGGATTTAATGAGAGGTGGGCGTTTTTTTCAGTGTTTAGGAGTTTTGGTACTGTTCTTTAATTGTTTTGTGGCGACGAGTCTGCAGGAACGTGGGACAATGCAAGCCTGTAAGAGCTGCCTCTCCTTAATGATGAAGATAGCTTCTCTTTTGGAAAGTTTTTAATATGATTTTTTAAAAAAAAAAAATCATTAATGAGCCAAAAGTAAGATTTTCAATATGTCCTAAAGAATTGTAAGTGTCCAAACAATATTTTATTAATAAATTTTGGCCCAGATTTATTTCTGTATTAATTACTCATAATTGACTTTCAATAATTAAGATACATTTAGTATTTTTAACATTTTCTTTAACTATGTTTAATTAAAATTTTATGTTTTTACTGTAATTATTTTAAATTAGAAATGAGATAAAGATTAGTTTTCTCATATTTTTTTCATCTTCTAATCACTTGCCGGCCCCTTTGAGGGGGCATAATTGCTTTTTACTATAATTTATTAATGGTGTTAACCTTAATAAATAACAATACAATTTTTTATCTGAATTTGATTGATAGTTCAGTTTTTTTTTCTTCTAGAATTAACTAATCCTAAGTAATCTTTATTACTCTTATTTAAATAGTAATCATCCATTTTTTCTAAAAAATATTCATAAACCAGCCTAATAAAGTATAAGAACAGGTGATGCAATTAATTCAGGGAACAGTTTGGTTTTTTCTTGTTTAATTATGTGGCTCATGACAAAGTGCTACAGTTGACAAATTTCTGAATTAGGCTGTAGGACTTGAAGACTTGCCTTTTCTTCAAACAAATAAATGATAGATATCGTCAGAATTCAAATGTCAGCATCTCAACATTAATCATCATAGTGACATATGAGAAGGCAAAGTGTCGTAGCACCTTTATGTGAACCCAACAAATGAATGAAATAATTATAGCAAGTCATGCTCCCATCTGAGTTTGGAGGGACGTCTTTTTTTTTTAAATTTTCTTTTTCATGTAGTTGCTACAGTTCGCCTTGCTATGTTGCTCTTTCCACCATTTGTATCTTTAATCTACTTCTCTCAAATCGAATTTTATTGGGCTTCCAACAAAAAAGAGTCACGCACGGTGAGGTCCTGAAAAATTGTTCAATCAGCAAGAGTTGGGAACCCATTCGCCTGCAACATGAGAAGTTATCTAAGTTAAAAAAAAAAAAAAAATCATAGTGAAAATTGCAGGTCTAATAGAATTCTCAACTCCCTTTCATCAATACAGTGGACAGTGAAAGAGCCATTTACAGCTAACTTGCAGTGGATAGGGTTTGTAAATGAACCAAATTTTCGTGAATAAATTTAATATTCAGCTTGATAAATATTTATTTAATACATATAAGATCAATTAAATAAATAAACTTGAACAACTCGTTAAACTAAATAAACAAGTTTGAACACATATATTTAGTTGTTTGTGAATAATATTTATCAATAAAACTCTTATTAACATACTAATAAACAAAGAAAATTTTCAAAATGAATAAACAAGTTTGTATTATCAAGTTCAATAATCAATCAAACAACTTTAAAATGTAAAAGTTCCAAACAATCAAACAATCTTGACTTGAAAGTTCAATAACATCTAAAAGAATCAAGCTCATGCCAAGCTTGAACCAAGTTTAAGTGCATAAAAAAGCAACTAAGTCAAGTTTGAACAATCATTTCAATGACTTTGTTCATTTTAGGCTCGGCTTGGCTCAATTACCTTATCAAACAAATTTGAACATCACAAAGCTTACCTTGGATCAGCTCGTTTACAACCCTAAATGTGGACAAATCACTATTGCTTCAATTCAGTTATACAAGTAAGGACTTACCGTGCATTCGCTGAACAAATCGACTGAATTCTTTGAAGTTATGACTACACATGAGGACTGGGCTCAGCCTGAGGTACGTGAATGATGATAAATGTCGTCCATCTGGATCACTCAATGGCTTAGCGTTATCTAAAATCTTATTATATCCATCCCTATCATAGCAAGGAAGAGCATTTTCACTTGCCATAGGTAAAGAAACATCCCATGCAGCATTTAAGACCTGAAAATAAGGCATATACCTCATGAAAGATATATCTTTGTTTAACTCCACTTATGGTGATACTAATTTGTTACTGATGATAAATATTTTAAAGCTGACTATGAATTTTGCACCATATATCTACTAAGCAAAGAGAACCTCAAATGGCTGACTTAATTTGGCCAATTGCATTGCATGTCAGAACATCTTGCAAATTAATATTAACTAATAAGCACAAGTTTGACATGGTAACCCAAGAAATGGATACATCAAGCAATGCACCAACATTATAATTACCAAAAAAATTAGGTAATTGGTAAGCAAATGGATGTTTAAAATTATCAAACTATCAAGCGAATTCATAATCTCAAATTATGATTCAGTTCATCATTGACTAATCATTGGATAACTTACAGTAATAACAAGGTAAGATAACCTTAGTGTATGAACTAAATGAGAATAAACAGCACTGAATCTAAAGTGTTTGGTATTCTCAGGGGGAAGAATTAATATAACATCTAGAGAAGAGAATCAGCAACTAAATAACATAGAATCTAGGATAAAATGAAGAGGTTTCACCAGCTGTCACAGAGATATAAATTGGTATTTATTGATGTATATTACAACTGAAAGAGAAATATAAACGTGTTGGAGTCTGTAAGCGTTAAGCGAATAAACACTAAGAAACAAATTTGATGATGCATTGAATGGTTGAATAATCTTTTGAGTCATACCTGCCAGACCAATCCTTCAGGATCTGCCAGTGCTTCTGGAAAGTCTGCTTGCTGATTCAAGGTGCGCAACTCAACGCATGTAAAATTTAGTGTTGCATCATGCTTCTTAAGCATTGAGGCGATTGAAGCATAGCCATCACGGTTGCAAGGATTATAAAACCCTGCAGTCAACTCTGCAGCATGGCTAGCAGTTTTGTACCACCAATGGATCCCTGATATCTACATCAGCAAGAAAGTGAAGATTCAACTATGAAATGAATAAAAGTGACCTTACAACGATACTAGAAACAAGAATTAAAACGGATGAAATGCATGGGTTTTAAGTGCAACAACATCAAAAATCACTTTCCATTTCTCCAATGAGTTGTATGTGTCATCACCACTTTTTAGTCCACAGAAAAAATATATATATTGGGTTGGCAATCTGATAGAGGTAACAGCTTGAAAGATTTAAGCAAATAAATTCTCAAAATAAAAAAAAAAAGAAAAGAACTAATCATAGACAAGTAAATTACTTGGTTGAACGTGATATAATTAGCTATCAAAATGACAGGGTTGGAAACTTGGAATTTCAGATTAACATAATAGAAAATCAACTAAATAAATATTTGAGAAAAAAAAAAGAATATTATTACGACATCAGAATTCTCAAATGTTTTCATGAATCTAAAAAAAATAAAAATAAAAAAAATCTAAATACAGATAAATTTAGTTTGAACACTCGATCCTTCAAGACCAGGCCCTAAATTATCTATATCGTGAGGATTAATAAGAGTCTTCAAGAATAAAGCATAAGCATATATTTAACTATGATGCACATAAGTGATTATGTAGACATACCTTCGTTGAAATCAATGAACCTTCAAAAGCTAATTTGGCTAGAGATAATACCACGTCACCATGATCAATCAAAACTTTCGAATACCAACCTAGAAAGAATCTTCCATATGAATTATCATAATGACCTCCATCACGGAAAAAACCAGTTTTGTGAGGCTGGCTGTTATATGAACCAGTATTTTGTGGCACTTTCCCCAACAAAGGATGCCCTCTAGCTTTCGCTGCATCTCTCAAACTTTTCAACAAATAAGCATCATAGCACTGGAAGGGAGAAACAAAATTCTTAGTTGGATTTTTATGTCACAAAAGTGAATGCAAATTAGCAAAAATAAAAGGGCTGCAATTAGCCATTTTGATATGACAACTTTGGAAATTAATGACTGAAATGATAAGATTGAGTACGTTATAAATTTTCATCTGTTCATGACTCCAAAAATGGAAGGAAAAATTTCACTAGTGCTACCTGAAATTCTCCAATTCCTGGATATCTCCAGCCATGCTTTGCGGGATAAGATGGGTAGCGTAGTTCTCCACAAGGCCCTAATCCAATCTGAAGCTCAGATATAGTGCCATCTTCAAATAACTCATCAAACTCTACACGGAAGCTTCGCATATAATCAAAATAAACCTATAAGAGGTTTATTCAGAAATATCTCCAAACAGGTTAAATCATCAGTATTTGATGGATGATTCAAGAAAAAATTAACATGTAAGTTGGAAAAAAATGCCAGGTAAAATAATTGAATTATAGGTCTTGCTTTTATTAATCTCTTGAACCTGTTTTCACATCTAAACATAAATGGGAAGTGACAAACAATAAAAATGATATATGTATATATATATATATATATATATATATATATATATGCAAATCTAAGGCAGGACAAATGCAGTAAGCAACATCCAAACACTTCCCTAAACAAAACCACATAATTAAGCCATTTTCAATTCATAATCAACGAGGAATCTACTTCCTCTTACAGAAATGAAATTATAAATTGAACAAAAGAGAATTTAAGAAGCTTTTGTTGACAACATCTAAAATATTTTCTGTAAAATGATTTCTTGATCAGATTCAAGAATTGGATTCATGCTTCCATGCATCCCTAATTCTACTTAGATTCATAGCTCTTGTGGCGTGAGAACATGAGATATTTCCTATTCATGTCCCAGCTGCTCCCTTCTCTCGTAGATCAATCTTCTGCAACAAAAGAACTTCTTCTATCCATTTTAAAGACTAATTCTAGATGCAAACCAAAAATTATAGGATTACTGATTTCTGATAAAGATTTAATGCACACTAAAAAGCTTTCAAAACATTCTTTTAGATGACTCATTTAAAACACCATCACAAGATGCCGTTCCATTATATGAATCCTATGATTCAGGTTGGATCTTCCAATCCAGTGGTAGCATCATCTAAATGGACTTATTTTGTTCATATAGCATGTTTGCATCATCTATAAAGATACTTTCTAGTGACTAAAATAATAGCACAAAGGAAATGTAGAACGCTCTTGCAGCAACATATCATTCAAACAAATTCTGATTTAACTATGCCAAAATACTGTATGAAGAACATGAAGAAGAGCCTAATTATGTACCTCTACTGCTGTTCGGCCATGTAAGATTCTCACTCTATCAATTCCCCAAGAAAGGCATTCCATATTGCGTCTCCCTTCTCTATCTGTGAAAAAAATGTCTGGATTGTTGTTGCCAATTTCAATCACCCATTGTGGCAAAGGAATCCACACATCATCACCAACATTACCTCCACACTCATGAAATGACATGACGACCTAGATGATATTTGTTGACAAAAGGCAATTCTAGTTTCAAGAACATCTAGAAAGAACAAGAATGATCATCAAAGAGAAACCATAATCTAGCATATCATATAGATTCAATTTCCATATTGCTAGTAATTTAAGCATGATACATCATAATGACAGTTTAAACATTAAAAACACTGAGACATGCCATGAAAGTTCTTCAATACCAAATTGTTATATTGAAGAAAAACAATACTGTACATCAGTAGTTTATAACCCAGTTGGTAGCAAACCATTAACATTTGAGATTATGGATGAGTTTAGGAGCTGGTAATCGACAACACATGAATTATGTATCCAAAAGATGCATAGGAACTCTAATAATGGAAAGTGAATTCATTCAAAAGCTGTATGAAGTTTCGATATCCAAGGTCCTCAAATTAGTGAAACAGGAAAGGTAAGGAATAGTGTAATGTAATTTTATTCAAATCCATAATGATGTAGCATCATCAGCAATGCTTTTTAGCTTATAATACTAAACTACGCATAATCAGAAAATCTCAGCAACCAAAATCAAGATATTTGCATGACAAAACAGAAGGACACAAAATTTGTTAGAGATGACAGCCAAAAGTCAGGCATATATACCTGGAGCTTAAGCTTCAGTTGTCGTACAATTTGAAATAGTTGTTTATACCCACCCCAATTGTAGATTCTAGGTGCAGAAGCCTCCGCAATTCCCCACCAGCAATCAACCATAACACCATCTACATTGATGGATTTTAATGCCCTCAGTTGTTCCAATAAGATCTCTGGATATGCCAGCTTGCCTTGATTATCAATGACATCAAGCTATAATACTCCTCGACACAAAATAGTAAAATAAGCACAAAGATAACGAACTAGTAAAATAAGCACAAAGATAATAAGAACGGTGATGATTCATTAGCGGAATCTAATCTACCAAGAAAAACCCAATTGTTGGAATAAGTAACTCACGGGTAGCATCACGTACACTGGTATATAAGATGTGCCGGCAAAACAACGCTCCTCAATCTTCTGAGAAACATCGATTGCCTTGAAGCGAAAAGGAAAACCACCAATTTAATGAACGTGAAAAATTTTAAAGAAAAGAAGAAAATGACAGAAGGAGAAGAAAGCAGGCACCTGCTTGTCATCGTCGTCGTTTTCCATGAAGAAAGAAGAATCTCCCTTCGGCTTGTCACCGAATTGATTGAATTTTGCTATCGAGATGGCAGTGCGGCACCGTCGGTGGCAGATAAGGTGGGGAAAGACCGAAGCACTCCGTAGACGGACAGAGCGGCGGTCCTCCACGGAGCGTAGTGCTCGGCAACGGAGAGATGCAGAAGTTGGAAATGAAACAAGAGGCAGCCTCCCAAGTGGAACGGAGTAGAAGCCGGCGGAGGGGGCTGGCTGTGGCATCTTTGCTCCAGGGAACTCCTTGCGCCGGAAGCGATGCACCTAGAAGTTTTTATATTAAATAGTAAGATTACAAAAACTAACGTTTTCTCCGGCAATGTTAACGGATCTTATACTGGCATTCCTACTTTTCCCCATGAACTTACACATTTGATTCTCACTTCAACATAAACAAACTAGATAGTTGACTAATTTGTCTCAACAAGAAGAACCCTAAGAATCATCGGAGAAAACATCACGAAATCAACGAATCTTGTGAAAATCCGCAATAATCGAAGTTTCACATAATCAGGCGAGATGAAAGGAAGAAGAAAGAAAAGGCAAAAAACTTGCAAGCGGAGGAAGCAATGAGCAGATGTAGGGCTGGACAGATATCTGTTTGACAACGAAGAGACTTCAAGAAAGGTGAGGCGAAATCACGGACCCTTCGCTGCTCCTGCTCGCCGGAGCTGCGGCGTGTGTCGACGTGCCGTGTCCTAGCGGCAAACCAGTGCTTTATCACAATTTATTGTATTTAGTAATATTAGCAATTAGAAAATAATTGAATATTAATGACAAGATTAAAGTTTTAACCAATACACGGATTTTTTTAAATTTCGTAAATTAAAGGAAAAAAATAATTCTTAAACACAAATAGTTTATAATTAATAATTATACAACAACCTTAACATTATTCCAACCGATAACAACCAACAATGACATCATTAAATTCTACCCTAAATATTTATAATTCATGTAAGCACCATACTTTCTCTGTAATACTCTTTCTCTAATAATTATAAAAAATATAAATCTTAATTTGATAGATTTGAAATATAGTTCAATCAAAAAATGCATTTTATGATTTTACATAAATTTAATATAGACACACATTTGACATTCACTTCGAAATAAATAAATTATCTTAGTTTGTATTTTTTAAAAAAAACTTAATTTTATTTTTAACTCAATTTGTAAAATAATCTTATAAATTGCTATTTAATAAATTGTGTTTATCATAATGATTTGACTCATTCAGACTTGGCCAAATCATAATAAAATTTCAATAGTTGCATAAGAGTGATCCAACATAAAACATTAACTAGCCATTCGATACACACACAGCTATATATAATACATTTGAGCTTTAAGCTTCAAAGGAAAACACTCTCCTCTCTGTCACACAAACACACACATTGTATGAGCTTTAATGTAACCAAACAATGAAGGGTATACAACAAAATCTTGAGTGTCATGCATCCACTTCTGCTTCAGCAGACATGCACAATTGTATATCCAACTCCAAGGGGATAATAAATGACAAAAATAAAGCCGAAACAAGGTATTTCGTATGGGTTGTTTAGTTTTACATGGAGGGAGTACTAAGAAGACAGAGCTAGCTCAGCCCATGCCAAAGGAGAATCTTTGAGAAGGGCAGCTACTGATAGGTCAATTCCATTCTCCAACACACCG
Organism: Zingiber zerumbet; assembly: GCA_037833815.1. Taxonomy (NCBI): domain Eukaryota; kingdom Viridiplantae; phylum Streptophyta; class Magnoliopsida; order Zingiberales; family Zingiberaceae; genus Zingiber; species Zingiber zerumbet. The sequence continues at coordinate 9,278 of JBBMJZ010381289.1, forward strand.
CTTATTATTTGCATTGAAGGTCGCTTCGTTGGATCCGGTTCGATGCAGAGGCTAACCACACTGCATATAACCGCAAGATCTTCAGACTTCACGTTTTTCAGTTCAGGGTCTGCTAGTTTTCCTATGTCTTCTGGGTTCTGAAGGTATGCAGGGGCCTGCAGTTAATAGGAAGACTTTGAGCAATTGCTGCACCTATTCAGTAATCTAGAAGAACGATGAGCAGAGATATATACGAAGCAGAATGCTGCATGAATCTTACTGCATATATGTTGAATCATACGAAAAGGAAAATGTTTATATAGAAAGGAACATAGAGTCTTCCATGAGCCAGATTTGATGTCCTGACATTTGATACTTCCATTTGGGATGCTACTTGTGTGATAGAAAAATGTTCAAATTGTCAGATTGACATATTTCTAAATGATAAACCAGCAAAAGACCTACCCAAGGTATTATACTGTTAGCTGGAATTAGCGATATACAGCAACATGCAATGCTATGTTTTCCTGGTTGATAGGGAATGAGGTAACTGAAGCAGAAAATACAATATTTCAACTTTGCCGGAACATGAGGATGGTTGAGTTGAAGGGTTCATTGAGGATTGAGTTGCTAAACTACATGGAATAGGAAAATACAGAATTATATAGAAAGTAAGAACTAAAATGATAAAAAATAAATAAATTGTGGTTTTGTGATCTTCCTGTCTGTTCCAATAGTATGATGTCTTTTTAATAACATTTCCTAATATGTGAATTACCCAATTTATCAGACACCCTCTTTCTTTGCAATATGGAGGCCTTCCACTGATTATTTCCAGCAAAAGCACTCCAAAAGCAAATATGTTTCCTTGTATTTCCATCTCTAGTTGCTCAAGAGAAAAATTGTGTCCTGGAAGGAAGCCTCCACTGGGAATGTAACCAGAATTCGTCTTGGATTTTGAGAACAAAATTTTCCAGCTTTCAAGCTCAACCAACTGCAAAAGTAAATGCAAAAAGGTTCATCGTTGATATATCATAATAATATAAGAATGTCAAAAGAAACCAAGTGAATTAGCAGTCTCAGTTTAAAAAACTGCAAGTTTGTGTTTGGACTTGAAAATTGTCACATTTGGAAACTACAACACCAAAAGGATTCCATACCTTTGGAGAAAAATCTTCAGTAAGATATACTGTATTTGAGCTCAATTCAGACAACACAAATGGTGGCTGAAGCTCTGTGTGCAAGTACCTCAGTCCCCGAGCAACACCTAGAACTATTTTCATGCGTCTGATCCAAGATAACTGTGATCCATCACCATCTAGATTTTAGAAGTGCTATCTCAAGTTAATTTTTAACCATTCTCATATTCACATAAGTAGGAAAGTTTGTTGTCACACTTACAGTGTAAATGCTCATATAGTGTCCCGTTAGATGCATAATCAAGTACCAACATCCTTGAAAAAGGTTCACTTTCTTTGCAATAGCCAAGTAACTTTGCTATGTTCTCATGATCCAGTCTAGCCAGATCTACTACCTGAAAACATAAAAGTCACATTTTCAACTGAAAATTCTCATGCATCTTGGAATATATTTTCACCACCTTCAACTACCTTATTATCAAATGATTGCTGGAGATAGTTTGTCCATTGGTCTTCTAAGATGCATGATGAGATAACAGCAGCTTCAGTTAAATCTTTCATTGTCCCTTTATAGACTATACTATGTGAAAAAGTGCCAATTATATTGCTGAAATCCTCACAGGCTATTTCAAGTTCCTGCCGGCTAAACCTCAGGACATTTTTTAATATGTCGCCATCTATTTTTGAAATAAAGTAGACGTGTCAAATATGAGTTTTTTAAACAGTGTTATACAACTTTGCAGTTATTTTGAAGACATAAATGAGGTCTGAGATGCAAGCCTTACCTATTGATATCCTTCTACCATCCTTCCAACTTTTAGCTTTTTTGCAATCGATTTTCTTAGAAGATTTTAGCTTACAAGTCCTAATTGCAGTGCCGATTCCTGTGATAATGCAGACAACTATAAGAACTCCAGTGGTGGCCTCCAGAATCAGAAGCCATTCTGGTTGTTGTGGACTCCGATGCATATTCCCTGTGGCAGACTGTTTATTTGTCTCCTTGGTTATTGCCTGGTTTTTATTTGAAATACCTAGATCAAAAAATCGATATTATCATTTAACAGCCTCATAACAGAGATTATTCTGAAACTTAAATAGTACTTTCATGTTAGAAATTTTTAAATAGGGATGTTCTACTTCAAATTGAATGGAAAGTTTTTCACAATCAAGCTATGCAGAAGAATTACCAAGCAGACAACAGTAAACACGGAATATGCATACAGATTATAGAGTGGGAAAAAAGAGATCTGTTAGTAAATAAGGGCATTTTTGTTCATGCTTATAACTGATTTTATTTTTTGCCATTCCTGCTTTTTTTAGAATGTTTGTAAAGCAAAAGAGGATTGTGATCCAATTAATACCACTGGTGTCAAAATATTTAAAATATAGATAGTTTAATCAATTACACATATCATTATGGTTCAATCTATTTTTTAGAAGGTTAGAATTGCCACAAAAGATGCAACAGACAATGAGAGGAAGAACATAGTTGTTGCATTTATATGAGTAATCTGCAATTTTGTCATGCCTGTTAGTCTAGATATAGCAAGTGATTATGAATTTGTCAAGCTACTTAACCTAAGATGTGATTTTCCTTTTTATAAGAATGACAGATTCTAAGAGATGGATAATCTAAAATGCAAGGAGAGGTTAAAAATTTTCTTTTGATCAAAAATGTCAATTTCTTTTGTCAAACGTAATCCAGGAAAGGAACTGGTACCGGTACATAATTGAGGAGTCCGCTGCGGAACTGAGTATTTATCTCCAAAACAGTTTGCTTGGAAGCTTGACCTGCACATGGATCCAAGAATTTACCAAGTTGAGCTAAATACGATAAAAGGAAAAATTAAGATAATATTAAATACCTTGGAAGGTACTTTAAGCATGATGGTATTTGTCCGATCAAGAAGTTGTAGGAAAAATCTCCCACTCTTAACTTTGCTGAATGGCAAAGGCCGCTGCTTCTGTTATCAGATGTATGCCTAATTAAAATAAAAGGTAAATATCAAATATTTAAGGATAACACGTCTTAATTGTAATCTTTTAGATGCACCCAATATCTCAAAATGTAAACAGTGATATAGCTGTATATATACACATATATGTTGTTAGTACACATGTAAAGAATGTTCAAATTATGTCCAAGTTTGCCTTAGATAGCAGCATTAGCCTTTTTTTTTTGGTTCACCAATCGTAGTTTTGCAAGTATATGCATACAAACTTTAACTAGAGTGCGAATATGGAGTTAGCACTATAAAAGACTAAACATCATAAACTTCTGGCACAGGGTCACTCCAAAGTGTGATTATTGAAAATTATTTGTGACAATACTAATAATGCTAAATATGCCAAAAAAAGGAAGCATAATGCTCTTGAAAAGAAGTAAAGAAATTGATTAGATTTAACACATTCTTCATATATATGGTACAGGTTTTGATTATCCAATGGAAATTATGCAAAATGCAGTGGATAGTCATAAAAGGGGAAAGAATAAAATCAAAACCAATACAAGTCTGATATTTATATCTCTATGTTATTTTGTTGTCAAAATATTATCAGTTTGATCCTATAAAATTATGATGATTCTAAGAATTTTCTCTTGATTCCGTACTTTGGCTGAAAAAAATGAGCTCCTCAAAACCAAGATAGCTGCTATAGACTTTCACCTCACTTAAGACAATGGTATATTCAAATGTCATCAAGAATGATTTCACTGTCACAACATGACATCAAGAATGAATTCACCATCAAAAAAGATTCAGTCAGTGGTAGATTCCGATGTAAAACAATTTCAATCTCAGTAGTCCAAACCTTGTAATATGGCTGACAATGGATACGATTTTAGTGAACTTTAACAATCTCCTGATAGTGATCTCGATTTCTTGTTCCACTCATTTCCATTATTTTTATCATGCTGAAAAATGAAAGCTGTATATGAACACTAATGTAGCAATTTATATGAACGGGTTTTATGTTTCAAGTTTCAACTAAGCCTTCCCATAACAAGTTTGCCAACTGAAAATTAACTGCAAAAAATTTTCAACAATTACCAAGAGAAATGTTCATATTGATTGGATCGACTAAGTTAAAAAACATGCATAAGGTCATTTTTCATAGTTTATTCTCCAGTTGCATATGTCCATACAAACAACAACAACAACCAAACTTGTCCTACTAGGTGGGGTAGTTGTATATGTCCATGAAGTGAGAAATAATGTATAAGAATATTTTCCCGTAAAAAGACATTGTTGATGACGACATGGAGAAGTTTTAATAATATCTTATCCAGGAAACGGAAGTTTAGTAGCCATAGCATTTGAAGAAAATAAACAAAAAATAATAAAAATATAACTTACATGGCATGTAAAGTTGCTGAGAAATTTGACATGGTAACTCCTGGAATTTGTCCCTCAAGCCTGTTCCTGTCTAATCGCAACTCTACAAGATTCTTCAACTTACCAAGTTCTGGAGGTATCTTACCAGTCAAACCATTGGAATGAAGATCTCTAAAAAGAGAAGAAAAAGGGAAGCCAATTAACGCAAATTATCCACCAAATTCACTAGCGTTCAAAAATCCAAGTAGTGATTACTTCGTACAATTTTGTGACGGCAATTAATTCTCCAAGCATAGGAGGTATAGGACCAGTGAGTCTATTTACACTCAAATCTAACAGAGTAAGGTTCTTCAGCATCCCTATTTCCGTTGGAATTGCACCTAAAAGTAAGTTATTTCTCAAATGCCTGTAGAATGACAGCTAATCTTCAGAGGAAGGCACATAACACGAAGAACTAGGTCACAAGAAACAAAACCACATACAATTCTTGCAAGCAACCGAGATATCTAAGTTCTGGAGTGAGAAATCCTTTCAATGACGACCCCGAAAGGTTTCTGCAAAAATGAAGAGACAGTTCAGCACTTCACATACTGAAATTTTTATTTCCTCAAAAAAAAAACACTAATAGAGGATAATTGCAAACATGCTTTTCCCACGAGAAGAGATAAAGAGGAAACCGAGATCTAAGAGTGAAGATTCCAACAAAGCACCAGATTTCTTACAGGGAAACAACACAATCCTGATTTGTAGAGTAGGCAACGCTAGTCCAATTGTAAGGACTCCCATCGAGGGGATTCTAGTCGGCCAGAGCTGACAAAGGACCTCAAACGCAGCACGTTTAAATGCGGCCAGTGCAGAGACTACAAGGAACAATAGTTAATCCCAACATTATCTCAAAAAGAAAAAAAAACCCCAAGATCATTGGGATTAGAACAAGATACTCACTTTCATATGCAGGGAAGGAGTAGACTTGAGCGAGAAACACCTCCCATCTAAAAGCAACAACAACAGTAGCAACAAGAAACTGAAGCCCAACCAAACTCTTCATCCCTTAGCAAAGACCAGATTCAAAAGCGCCCATGAAGTTGAAGGAGAAGCAAAACAACAATTGTCATCGGGTTGGTGGATGTGGGTGGAGGTGCGCTTTAAAAAGAACTGCAGGCGAGAGAGTGCAAAACAATCCTTTTCTTGCTGGCTCACGGTGGAGAGGAAAAAAATGGCTAGGGTTCAGGAATGTGAAGGAGAAAACATGGCATCCAAAAGATATTCGGAGAGAGGGAAAGCAAAACTGTGCAAGAGGGGGAAAAAATACCAAAGTCAATACAACAGTTTTATCAAAACTGTTGTCGTAGCCCCTAAAAACGCGCTTAAAGACAATGGTTTAGAAAACTGTTGTAAAAAGTGTTGTTATTTTAAAAAGAAGTCACTCAATGATAACAGTTTTCATAAAATTGTTATCTTTTATATTTAATGGGGAGTTTAAAGACAACGGTTTTGTCAAACCCCGTTGTCTTTGATCAAATTCGCAACGGTTTCTCTTAAAACCATTGTATTTAGGGTGTTGTCTTTTAACATTTTTGTTGTAGTGCAAGAATATTTTTTAGCCTATGCTTTATTAAATTTATTAGATTTAATAATCTTACTAAATTTTCTTTCCATTAGGGTTGCTTCATCTTCATCGATTGATACTTCAAAGATTGGATCATCTGTCTTGCCTTTAGGGTAATGTTCTAACTAAGCTCCTTTTTCAATTTTACACATCTATATTTGTGAAGTTCTAAAGTGAAAAATAAACTCTCTAAAGTACTTATCTCTAGATCTTTTGAAATATAATAGGAGCCTACTATAGACGTCCAATCTTATGTCATAGGGAAAGCATTTAACGCATATCTTAAAGAATTTCGGTTTGTTACCTATTCTCCAAGATTCATAAGTTCGATGATTAACTCCTCAGTTTGGCGTGCAGTTGTGCTACTGACTCTCCTTCTTTCAGCTGAAGGTTGGTCAGTTGTTCTGGAACATATCCTATTTTGCGAGCTTGGCTTCAAACTTACCATCATGTAGCTCCAGGAACTTCTCCCAAAGTTCCTTTACTGATTTGTAAGTGCTGATTCTACAAATTTCTTGCGGAGGTAGCATGCTCAATAGATGGAATTCAGCTCGTCTATTTGCTACGAAGTCCGCTTGCTCCTTCTTGGTCCAAAGATACTCTTCTTTTTCTTGTTGGTTTTTAGGGGCTACAAAGCCATATTTAATTATCAAAATAATTTTAAAATCAGTTTTAAAAAATACCTCCATGTATTTTTTCCATAACGCGAAATCTCTCTAAAACTTCAGTGGATAGATGCTCAGTCGATCATCGTTTCGGTGCTTTAGTTGGCAGCTAGTCCTTCTAAGGTGTTTTGACTCTAATACCACTTGTTGGTG
>JBBMJZ010381295.1:0-16157 GCA_037833815.1 Zingiber zerumbet
AATCCAATGGCTTACAATCAACCATTCAATCTAATGGTTGAATTTTGACCATTCAACTTCCTTGGTGCCAATGAGTCTAACCCATTGGTTCCCATGCAATTGAACTCAATTCAACGATTGGATCCATTTGAGTCTAACTCAACAAGTCTAATTTAGATTACACTTAATCCAATGAGTGGGTTCATTTGAGTCTAACTCAATGATTAATCCAAAAAGCCTAATCATCTCATGTTTGGCTCTTAGGGCTAATTACTAACATCACCAACTTCTTTATAAATTTGGTCCCCTCCTCCAACTAAACCTCACGTGAGGCAGACCCCGGTGTCCAAAACACCGGTATTTGAGCAAAGTCTTGAGTTAGTTGGGACAATACCATCCACCCAATCATCTTTTGCTCTGTCACAATCGCTTGAGCTCTCCCTTATTCCTCCTCTAGGGCCTGTAGCTTCTACTAGCTCTCCATGCCTCTTTAAGCAATCCCATGGATTACCATCTCACGACGGACTAGATTATACCTCCCCTCCATCTTATAGGATACTTAAGTTGAAAGGTACACTAGCTGAACCATAGCTACAAGCACAAAGATAAATGCGAAGTAGTACAATTGCCGAGCATGCTGACGAGCACAACCATAATGCTACTGTCATACGTCTTTGATTAAATTTTGTTAAATTATTACTATAAAATATAATTCTGTTGCTATTTTTTCTAATTCTATGCTTCAAACCTATATTTGGGCCAGCTAGTTATGGATCTAGAAAGAGCTAACAAAATTTTAAAAGATAGAGTAGAAGAGCTATAGGTTGCCCCTGTTATTCCCAGTGATGAAATTGTTCAATTACAAGGAAAAATAGATTCACAGACCGAGCTTATCACTAGCCTGGAGAAAACTCTACAAGGTTGTCACCAATCACTGCAATCTTAAGAGCCTAAGAAGGAAACCTTAGAGCTTTAACTACAAAAGAGTGAATCCTAATTTCGAATGGAGAAGGCTCTAAAAGATAAGGATCTTTCAGATTTAGCTCAGAAAATCACATTTTTAGAAAGGCTAGAACAATCGCATGACTCTAGATCTCCTGAACTAGCTCCAGAGTTGGTCACCAAAAATTTCTTATTACTACATCAACAAGAGACACTAAGAGCCCAAGATTCACAGATAACCTTCTTATTAGATGAGCTACAACGTTCCAGAGCAGAACAAGCTGCCCTCAAGGTCGAGAGGGACAACCTTCAATCTGAACTTCAAACATACAAGGCAGGTGAGGAGGAGCGGTGGAAGAATAAATGAAGATCCTATTTGGACTCCCTCGAATTTGGCAAAGAATATGTCAGGCGCATTGTAGGGACTCTCACTCACTCAGCTGAGAGGGTTGTTCAGCAGTTAAGGGAGGGAGGTTACTTATCAAAGGAACCCCCTCCTCTCTTTATAAATCGTCGACAGCTTAACAAGGAGCTTCTGAAAGAATTCTTAAACAAGTTTGAGTTATTGGATCATGAAGAATGCAAGAGGGGGGATGGTGATCGTTGAAAATAGAGACACAATTAAAGTGTGCAACAGAAGAGAAAAATGAAAACAATGCTAACAAAACAAATTTTACTTGGTTCGGAGCCTTCGTCGACTCCTATTCTAAGGATCACACATGAGAGTGCTTTTGTTGGGCATTCCACTAATAATTCGCAAATCTTTACAAGAGGAAACAACCGATCTATAATTTAAGTACAAAAATAAACAAGTATACCAGCAACTTCTCAGAGATCTGGAAGACTGTGCTTTAAGTAGTTTGAGTTGTGTCACTCTATCGTCGGAGTTGTGTTGCTCGGTCGTCGGAGCAACGTCCCTCAGCCATCAGAGCCACGTCGTGGAGTCGCAGGAATGTCTTTGGAGCAGCGCATGAGAAAGCGATCACAAAAGAATGTTGTGTCTTGTGCTCCTAGTTGAAAGATGCTTATATAGCCAGTTCTGGGCACTTGGACTGTGATGTCAGCCAACCAATCAGTACGCTGCAAGCTAGCGAGTAGATAAGCCTTGGGCGTTCCGAGCGCCTGGATCACTCCGGGCACCCGGAACACACTATAAAAAATTGTAATTTAGGGATGAATATTTGGGACAAATAATATTCATTGCAAATTTGTAACAAGTTTTGCAACGAAAACTAAATTCATCACTAATTAGCAACGAAAATAGCAACAAAATAAATTTATCGAATATTAGCAACAAATATATTTTCGTTGCAGAATTCGTTGCCAATCAACGTCGAAGTATAAATTTCATTGGAAATTTTATGCAATTGTATGACAAATCTCTAGATTTGTTGCTAATTGTCAATGAATATATATTCATCGCCAATTTTGTTGCAAATTTGGGATGAAATTTCAAATTCGTCCCAAATATTTTTTTTAGGTTAGACTTTTAAAAATTGGAAAATGACCATAGAGAGCTCAGAATGACATGAAACAAGTTTCTATGGGTTTGTATCGATCTCCTGATCTTATTAATGAGCTCAAACATAATTTTTAACTAATACACTGATGTTTATAAATTTTTCGAACAAGAATCAAATATTTATTACTCGTTCAGGGTAAAAAATTTATAATCATCAATATATTTGTTAAAAATTATGTTTGACCCCATTAATAAGATTAGAAGAACGATACGAACGCATAGAAACTTGTTTCATATTATTCCGAGCTCTCTAGGGTCATCTTCCAATTTTTAAAATTATAACTTAAAAAAAAATTGGGATAAACTTGGAAATTCGTCCCTAATTTGGGACAAACTTCAAAGTTCATCCCAATTTTGTGACGAATTTCCAAGTTCGTCGCAAAAATTATTTTTTTCATAATTAAAAAAATGCGTTTAAAATGTGGAAGATGGACCTAGAGAGCTCCAAATCATATGAAATAAGTTTCTATGTGTTCGTATCGATCTCCTCCTGACACAATGATGGCCTCAAATAACTAATAAAATTTTTTAACTGTAATAATAATTAGATGGAGTCTATAAACCTTAAGACTTGGAGAAAAAGAGTTAGAGTTTGAAAATGGTAAGGTGATTTTGATATCCAAAAATCACTCACCTAAATATATTGCGTGAAAAAAATATTTGAGGTCATCATTATGATCAGGAGATTGATACGAACTCATAGGAACTTGTTTCATGTGATTCCGAACTCTCTAGGTCCATATTCCGTATTTTATACGTATTTATTTTGATTTTTGGAAAAAAATAAATTTTGCGACGAACTTAGAAATTCGTCCCAGATCTGGGACGAACTCAGAAGTTCGTCGTAAATTTGGGACAAAATTTCAAATTCGTCCCAAAATTTTTTTTAGGTTAGACATTTAAAAATTAGAAGATGACCCTAGAGAGATCAGAATAACACGAAATAAGTTTCTATGGGTTTGTATCGATCTCCTGATCTTACTAATGGGCTTAAATATAATTTTTAACTAATACACTAACATTTATAATTTTTTGGAACAAGAATCAAATATTTATTACTAGTTCAGGGTAAAAAATTTATAAATATCAGTATATTTGTTAAAAATTATGTTTGACCCCATTAATAAGATCAGGATAATAATACGAACTTATAAAAACTTGTTTCGTGTCATTCCGAGCTCTCTAGAGTCAACTTCCAATTTTTAAATGTATAACTTAAAATAAATTTTGGGACAGACTTGGAAATTCATCCCTAATTTGGGACGAACTTTGAAGTTCATCCCTAATTTGGGATGAATTTCCAAGTTCGTCGCAAAAACTAATTTTTTCAAAAATAATAAAAATGTGTTTAAAATGTAAAAGATGGAACTAGAGAGCTCTGAATCATATGAAACAAATTTCTATGGATTTGTATCGATCTCCTGATCACAATGATTACCTCAAATAACTAATAAAATTTTTTAATCGTAATAATAATTAGATGGAGTCTATAAACCTTAAGACTTGGTGAAAAAGAGTTAGAGTTTGAAAATGGTAAGGTGATTTTGATATCCAAAAATCACTCACCTAAATATATTGTGATCCTATCTAAAAGCTGTGGGATGAAGCGCTAGACGATGATGAATGATGACTTCGAGGAAGGCAAATAGTAATAGATCTGAGAAAACCAAAGCAGATCTGAGAGAAACTCCGATGAATAGAACACCATCTAGAAAACCATAGATCAAGGCTCCAATGGGTGATCCCTCCTCCTGCACACAATCAGACCAACCAACAAAACGTTAGTGACCTAAGACCGGGGTGGGAATCCCTGGCTAGCTCCTTCGACGCTCAAGTTAGTTTTTTCATCTCCAAGAGGAAGAAGAAGTACAGTGAAACTGAAATGGAACTAGGGTTTGAGTTGTGATGCTATGTGTACATTGTCAGTGAAGAGGATTCACCTTTTTATACCACATCATCTAACCTCCACAATCATGAGGTGGACTCCAATTTGTTAAAGTTTGTTAAGAGATGACGTAAGTACAACTTGTAAAATAGTTTAAGGAATCTTTTTTTTACCCCAAATGTACCTTCTTTGTCGTTTAGCATACCTGCAGAAACTTCTAGAAACTATTTCCCACCAAACTAGTCAAGTTGTCATATGTTCCCATATTACTCTCATATTATTCATATATCACATGTATTTAGTTAATCACTTAAACTCATCCTATATTTTAAGAATACCTTCTGTGGCCCTAGTCTCGATCGGCTATGTTCAAGAGATATAATTTATACTCGATCGACTCTTTATGCTCGACCAGTTCTTTATGCTTGATCGATTCTTTATGTTTGACCGGTTATTTATTCTCTACCAGTTCTTTATACTCGACCGATTATTTATGCTTGACCGGGCTTTTATTGCTAAACATTTATGAATATTCATTCTCAGTTGACCTTTATATGTTCGAGTGAACATTAGGAGCGTCATAAGGCTATATACCTTTGTGTCCGATCTATCTCTTAAACTCGATCGAGATTTATTTGCCCAACATATATGAATACCTATACTTGGTCAGCTTTTACACGACCAACAATATGCTAGGGCTCATATAAGGTTAAATGCCTTTATTTCAGATCGACCCTCTATACTCGGCCGAGATTTACTTGTCGAGCTTGTACAAATACTCTCATTTAACTCGCCTTTATTCGGTCAATAATATGTTCTAGCCCGCACAAAACTAAATGTCTTTATACTCGATCGATTCTTCACGCTCAGCCGGTCTTTCATACTTGATCGGGCCTTACTCAACCGGTCTTTCATATTCTGCGCTCGGTCAATCATTTACTCTCATCCGAGCTATGCCTATCAAGCGCACATAGATATTCTTGCTTAGTTAACTTCTCATGCCCGACCGATCTATAGTGCTCAGCCGGTCTATCATGTTCAGTCGATCTATCTGCTCATTCGGTCTTCACTTGATGAACTTATATAAACCTTCTTGTTCGATCCTAACCTTTTTTTTATTAACCGGCGTTGCGACTCACCTAAGTGTACCATTGCCATTATGCCCGGGTGACATATTATACCCGGTCGGGCCTTGCCTCCTGAGTGCACCCCTATACCTTCAACCTATTCTTTTTAGCCTTCCTTATCTTATTATCCCTTTTCTTCCTTACTACCAGGAAGCCACTTATCATAACCCGTATCACTAGCCTCCCCTTCAAGTATAGTCGAAGGAGGTGTAGCCGACTGACTAGACCTAAGTTTATTTTTGTCTTTTTGCTAGACATTTATTTTTCTAGATCTTTCATATCTGCTACAGTGATCCTATGACTCCTCTACCACAAACTCCATAACCAAGTTAAATAGGCCTATGATCTTCATTTCTAATAACAACCCTCTTCTTTCTCCTTTACCTTTCTTCCCAAGGTATTAATAGCTATGACTTTTCATCTTCCTCTATGGGATCAACTATTATCTAAAAAGGAGAAATTTTTAGTTGAAGACATACAAGATCTGGATCAAGCCCTAGATTCTCCTCATCCACACCAAAGAGATCTAGAAGTACGTCTATTAGCAGCTCAATCTCAGGTTCGGTCTAAAGTAGCTCTGAGGAACAAAGCTTATCTGGACTTAGAACAAAAAACTAAAGAGCTGAATGATATGAGAGCTCAACATGCTTTAGAAATAATGGTATTAACCAGGAAAGTTCATGTAGATGGTGTATTGATATCACAACAATAACAAGACTTGGACTATCAAAGAGCTAAGGTAAATTTTTTACAAGCTGAACTAGATCGGGTTAAATCAGAGTCAACCTCTTCCACATCAACCCAAGGGGGTGAGCTATATGGACATAAGAGGAACTCCATTAGATGATAGATTTTCTGATCGACAACAATACTGGGAAAAATAGTTACTCTTCCATACATGGTAAAAATAAGATCGATGAAAGTTTGTCTCTCTACTGTATTAGTTTATAGAAATTCAACAGTTATGGTTGTAAAATTACTAGCAGTAATATCAGGGATATATGTTTATGTTTGAGAATGATATATAACAACATGTGTTTAACTATGCCAGAAATAAATAAAAGATTTCATATATATAAGCTTGAGTGAGCATAAACTTAATTAAGTTTTTGAACTCTATTCTGTCCGCAAAATCGGTCGGGATTATGGTTTGTCAAGATATTTCACATCTTACCAAGTTATAATAATTATGTTACCTTTTTTAAAGACCAATTAACAGCCAACTTACCTTTTCCCATTCCTCCTTTTTTGATAGAAATCAGTCAATACTTCGATATTCCCTTGCAATAATTTGCTCCTAATGCGTTCCGTTATCTATGTGGTTTGTTCATGATTTTTCATCTTTTTGATATCCCTCCAACTCCTCAGAATTTTTTTATGTTTTCTTATCTTAAAAGGTCATATCATGGTGTTTTTCTATTTCAATCTAGGCCTAAGATGACTTTTTTTAAAGAGATGCCTTCTTCCATCAAGGGATGGAAATCACACTTCTTCTTTGTAAAATTTCCTGAACCCATCCCTTGGTCTTCTTCTTGGAAATCCTCTCTTCCTACTCTCCCTGACATGAAGGAATTGTATCGACACTCTTCCTTTACTACTTTCTCAGAGAAATTATCAAGTTGTCGCCTATTCATCCATAAATGGATACACAATGACCTTCTCTATCTTTTTGGATTGAGCCCTATTAAGACAGAGCTTCGCAACTCTCTTGGTAAGTTACAATTTATTTGTTAAAATATTTTTTTTACTAACTAAGATATTTTTTACTTTGTGTAGTGGATGCTCTGTTTGAAGCTATGATTGATGAGAAGTTATGCTTAGTGAGGAAGCAATCAATGCTAAGGAGCGAGAACTTCTCACTGCATTGAGCCAACCCTCTTTAACAGAAGCTTCTGCTGACACAGGGGGTGCTTCTAGTTCTTAGGATGTAGTTCCAGAAGGAACCTTCACTGATCTTCCTCCAATCGTTGAACTCACTTCTCCGCTGGCTTCAGAGAAATCCCCTGAGGAAGCCCCCAACAAGAAAAGACATAAATTAACTCTTGCTCCTTCTCCCAAACAAAAGTCTATCTCCTTCTCTAAAGACCTTCCTTTTGTAGATATTACTCCTTCTTCTCCTGATCTCCCCCTCTCGACCCTTTATCCTACGCTTGCTCTTTCTTCATCCGCAACCATATCTACTCAGAGTGGTAGTTCCTCACCTGCTTTTGTTATGACATTTCTTGAATAGATGACCTTGTCTCCTCGAGGAGAAGGAACCCAAGATTCACCATTTCTTATTTTTTGCCCCATTCAATCCAAACTACCTTATCTTCCACTTTTTCCTCTACTACCACTCTCCCTATACTATTGGGAGGGTCTTCACCATAGCTTGGGAAGAAATCTGCCAATTAATTGAAGGACTCAGTCTCTCTGAAATGGATGATAGGTTTTCTCTTAATGAGACTAAGGTGATACTATTTATACTTATGATCATACTTTCTTAAATGCTTTCCTAATGCTTATTGTTTTTACAGCATTGGATAAACAATATGAGCATAGCTCATCTACTATATATCTTAGTCCAAGAGAATGGAGCACTCAGAAGGTAAGTTTCAGAACTATCCTCTACCCAAGTTACTGAGAAAATAAATAATTTGTCTGCCCAATTACAAGAGACCCGCCAATCACTTCAAACTAAGACTAAGCAATCCAATCAGTACAAAGTTGACATAGAGAGCCTCCAGTCTCAACTATGATCAGCCAATGCCCGTGGTGATGAGTTATCTTCCAAATTGGAGAAGCAAACCTCCGAGATTGCTCAATTGTCTTCCCAATTACAATCAATAAGGGATACCCATGCAACTGAATTGGCAAACCAGGTATCTACTCTGAATCTTAAAGAGGAACTAGTAGATTATAAAGCTAATGAGGATGCCCGTTTTGAGCAACGCAAAAAGGCATACTTTGAATCTCCTGCTTTCCTTGATCCTGTTGTAGAATCCCTTCTAAAGGCTTTCAACTATGCAGGGGGGGGGAACAACTAAAGGAATTGAGGTTATTGGTCTCTGATCCTCCATCCAGCTTTCCTGACAGGAGGAGATTAATGAAATTCCATCCTCATGACTTATTCCCCAAGCTGATGTAACCGCAGATATATTGTAATCCTATTTCTCCATTGAATCTTTTTATGATGAACCTATGTTAACTTCTTTTGAACTTGATACAATTTGCTTGACTCTCCTTTAATTAATTGGTCTTTCTTTATGTTTTTATGTTAATATAATTACTTGACTGATTTTCAAAGGCCAGACGATTTTTTGTTTATATTACATAGTTGCCTACTCCAAAATAAGTTAATCTATTGGTATATATGTATTTTTTTTTATCTTCTTTACATATGTATTCTACTTATGAGGGTTTACATGAATTATTATATGCCTATATGTAACTTAGGCGCCCGGTCGGTCCGTAATGACCAATCGGTCATACCACCAATCTTTGTCACTACCGAACAACTTAGTTCATATGTATGTTTCTCTCTCATTTTTTTTAGACATTCAGTCAACCTATAGGGGACCGAGTAAATTCACTATGTGCTGTTATTTAATTCTAAATGTTTGCTCGATCTAATTTAATTGAGTAAACTTATTTATATATGTATTTCACTTGTGCTAATTATCCCCTCAACCTACGAGAGTCAAGTAGAACCACTACAACTCTTTTTACAATTTTTTTATTCTCAGCCAGTCTATAATGACATGACGAACGTATTAGCTCGGCCTGGCTTGGCTAAACGAGTTGGTCATACATATTTTTTTAAAAAACCTAGGTAGTTAACTGATTCATATTGCTCGGTCAAATTTACTTTTATTTTTTCAGGGTTAAGTGAATTTACATTATAAGACTAAAAGTATTCACTCGTCCTGTAATAACCGAGCGCACTTATCTATTTTTTAATTTATATGCTCGATTAGTCTTAAAGTAACCACTTGAGCTCACCCAGATTAGATTATTTAAAAAGGGGATATCAAAAGGCTGGTCATCACATTCCTCAGGATCTTAAAACTTTTCAAGTTTGTACTTATACTTTAGAAATGTCGCACCCGCAGTTATCAACATATGCACACTCAATTCCTTACACCCAATATTTTACCCAGGTATCTAATGGTCTGTTAATGGTTTTTTTGCTTATCCTCCCTCCCTTTTGATTTATTGTTTACCTTTCTCGATAACCGTTTTAAGGTTTTTTAAAAAAGGAAAAAAGGGTTTATCCCATCGTCTTCCTCTTGATATTCTTCTTCTTCCTATTCAATTTGCGATTCTTCTCCTTCCTTTGACCATCTATTCATAATGACCTCTTCCTCCTCTACTGAATGGTTCACCCATTGCTCTTCTAGTGCTGGTGAATCGGAAGCTTATGAACTTTGCCTAAATTATAGCTTTCCTTCATACTTAGTCCTTCCTATCCCAGAGGATCGTCCACATCTTCCCCCTCCAGGGAGTGTTGCTATCTTCTGGGAACAAGTTCTATCAGGCTTCCGGCTCCCTCTTCACCCCTTCTTCATTGGCGTAAGTTTATATTTTAACATACCTTTAAATCAACTTATCCCTCAATCCTTCTCTATATTATCTGGTTTTATCGCCGTTTCTCAATTGCTTGGTTTTCCATTATCTCCCCGCTTGTTCCATCATTTTTTTGTTCTTCGCCAAGTAGAGGATAGCCTTTTTAAATTTCAATGTCGCCCCAAAACCATTTTGTTAAATAGAATCCCGACACAAGCAGAATGGAGACATAAGTTCTTATTTTTACGCCTTCCTTCTCCTCCTCCATATCCTATAACTTGGCAACGAACTCTTCCTACTCCCCCAAATCCAAAAGATATATCTACTAATCCAACCTTTCAAACTTCTATGTTGAAATTAAAGTGCCAAATTCAGCTTACCAGCGTTAGTTATTGAAGGTTTATTATATGTTTTTGGAATAAGTTCTATCGACACAAAATTGGAGGCTTCTTTTGGTGAGTTATATACTTTTCCTAATGTTCATTTGTTACCCTTAAATTGTTCTTCCCATAATTCTATAATCTTTGTCTTTTTTAGTTGATGTCATTCTCCCAGCTCTTATGTATAAAAAATTATCACTGAATAGATCAACTTTAACTAAGCTAGGGGAAGACTTATTACATAATTGTCGCCTCATTCCTTCTCCTTCGTCGCTTGGATTACTTCCTCCTAATGAAATAGTCATAGAACCCTTTGAATCTTTTGAGGAAGAAAGTCCTTTTATTACCCAACGAAAAAGACCCCACATTATAAAAAACACTTTAGTTCAGGCCACCATTCCCATGGTTGAGCAAATCCCTATTGTCCACTCTGAGGTCTCTTATGAGAGAGGTAAGGAACCTATGCCTTATACTCGTCTTCGTTCCATTTTCCTCTTAACATGATGCAATCTGGCTTACTGATTTCTACAGTTCTCCCAGTTGTTTCTACTTCCGGGATAACTCTAGACATGCCTGTGTCTTCTCAACCTCCTCAAATTTTTTCCTTCTTCCCCAGCTAGAGCGAGAGTTAAAAGAACCCCTTATAGAAGATCCTCTGGCTCTACCCTTCAAGGTGTCACTATTGAACCAAGTCCTGGTTCTACACCTCTGATTTTACCACCTACCATTCCTATTCCTATACATAGCACTCCCATTACTTCTAGTGTTAGGACTGAACCTCCTATTCCAGGATCTTTACCTACCTCCTCTACAGGACATTACTCCTCTGCCCCTCCTCAAATTCTTTTTAAACAGGCCTAATGTTTACCTTCTTTATTGGGACAAGATTCTATCCCTTCTTCCTATGGACTCCTTCAATTGAAAGGTTCCTTAGTTGAGTCTTGGTTACAAGGCTAGAACCTTATGAAAGGGAAAAATATTTTTGATCAAGCTGATAACCATAATCGCCAGGCTAATGCTGTAAGTATTTTAAATGTGTTCTCTTAATTTATAACTACAGACTATAACTGTGTTATTATTTACTCAGTTTTTTTCCTCAAGTTTATATATGGGTAACTTAGCTGCTGACTTAGAGAGGGAAAGCCGATTTTGAAAAATTAAATAAGGACCTTAAGGGCAACTCACCCTCCTCCCGGCAATGAAACTATTCAACTACAGGAGAAGATGAGTTCTCAAGCCAAACATATGGTCCTTTTGGAGAAAGATTTACAAAATAACCGCCAACTGCTAGAGGTTTGAGAAGGAGAAAAGAGGACACTGGAACTATAAATACAAAGTTTAACCTCTAAGCTGGAAATTAAAGCATCCTTGAAAGATAAGGCTATTTTAGATGTTGACCTCAAATCCTCTCTTCTGGAGCATTTTCAAACTTCACGCTCTAGATCTCCAGAAGCAGCTCAAGAATTGGCTTCCTGAGACGTTGGCTTATTACAACTACAAGAGAAAATGAAAGTCTAAGATCCCCACATAGATTTCCTTACTAAAGATTTGGAACGTGTTAAGACAGAGGGGGTCAATTTCAAAAACAAAACAGAACGCCTCGAATCAGAATTACAAACTTATAAGGCAGGTGAAGAAGAGTGTTGGGAAAGGAGACACCGACAATACTTGGACTCCCCCGAATTTGGGAACGAGTTTGCTGATCATATTATAGGAACTTTAACCCATTCTACTGATGGAGTCCTTTGACAACTACGAGAAGGGGGTTTTTTTTACCTCAAGTACCTCCTCCTTGATTTATAGATCATCGGCAGCTCAATAAAGAACTTCCCAAGAATCTTCTTAATAGTTTTAATGAACATTAAGTGGATGACCTTGTCATAGGCTAAGCTACTCATATTTGTTTCCCTTTATTTGATCTGAAATTGTATCTATGAAACCTACTACTGTTTTGTTAACTGATACTACTTGTATACCTTCTGAAACATTTTAAGTATACTTGCAAATGAATTTCTAGAGCAAACATGTGGTAATCATAATACCAAAAATGAGCATGTGAAGTAGGTAATTGAATGTATGCATTCTATTTCTGGATTGTAAATGAATATCTAAGTATTAAAACTTACTTGCTCACTATCTCCGGATACTCATATATCTTCATAATTGCTCTCGTTGTACTTTGGAATTCCCGGGCTAGTTATGTTGATATAAAGCATTTTATCCGTTCTTGTATTTCAATTAGGTTTCATGTCCCAAATGAGCTTATTCCTGAGCAAATTTGAGCTGATGTATGAAGATCAAGGAGCTATCATATTTCGATCGGGAATGTGCTTCCGAACGAATTTGAGTTAGTATATGAGAACCAAGGTACCAATATATCTCAGTCGAGATTTTACTCCCGAGCGAATTTTGAACCGATGGTTGAAAACCAAGGTGTTGCTATATATCGGTCGGGAATGTACTTCCGAGCGAATTTGAGTCAGTACATGAAAATCAAGGTACCAATATATCTCGTTTGAGATTTTACTCCCGAGCGAATTTTGAACTGATGGTTGAAAACCAAGGTGCTGCTATTTTTCGGTCAGGAATGTACTTATGAGCGAATTTGAGTTTGTATATGAAAACCAAAGCACTGCGGTTTAAGGTTTAAAGTCTTTGGATCCCCCGAAGGAAGCCAGGTCGGTTACTCCTTAAGGTCTCCAATTGATTAGTGCTGAGCAGAGTAAACATGCTCAAAAGTTTATAGTTGTTGTTCGACTGTTAAGAGTTTAAAGTCTCTGGTTCCCCTTAAGGATGTTAGGCCAGTCACTCCTTAAGGTCCCTAATCAACTAGTGCTGAGCGGAGGAAACACGCTCGAAGGTTTCTAGTCACTGCTCGACTGTTAAGAGTTTAAAGTCTCCGGTTCCCCTTAAGGAAGACAGGTCGATCACTTCTTAAGGTCCCCGATCGACTAGTGCTGAGTGGAAGAAACACACTCGAAAGTTTATAGTCGCCGCTCGACAATTAAGAGTTTAAAATCTCCGGTTCCCCTTAAGGAAGTCGGGCCAGTCACTCCTTAAGGTCCCCGATCGACTAGTGCTGAGCAGAGGAAACACGCTCGCAAGTTTATAGTCATTGCTCAACTGTTAAGAGTTTTAAAGTCTCCGATTCCCCTTAAAGAAGCTAGGTCAGTCACTCCTTAAGGTCCCCGATCGACTAGTGCTGAGCAGAGGAAGTACATTTGAAAGTTTATAGTCGCTGCTCAACTATTAAGAGTTTAAAGTCTCTGGTTCCCCTTAAGGAAGCCAGGTCAGTCACTCCTTAAGGTCCCCGATCGACTAGTGCTGAGCTGAGGAAGCACACTCGAAAGTTGATAGTCGTTGCTCAACTGTTAAGAGTTTAAAGTCTTCGATTCCTCTTAAGGAAGTCAGGTCAGTCACTCCTTTATGTTCCCGATCAACTAGTGCTGAGTGAAGGAAGCACGCTCGAAAGAATGATCGATTTGTCTATCCAAGAAGATGTATGTGTTTTTTTTAGAGGATGGATGCTTGCATTTCCCCATTATATTCAAATATTAAATGAAATACATGGATGAATTGCAAGCGTACTTGCTAAGTTCTATATGGTTGAAGGTGATTTGCACTCTAAGACATCTCAAGATTCCTCCCTTCCACGTCCTAGAGATAGTAAGAGCCCGAAGTAAGCTTCTGTATAACTTTATATGGTCCTCCCCATTGGGGTGCCAATTTACTAACATCTCCCATGGGCTTGATGCGTTTCCATATTAAATCTCCTACTTGAAAGAAGCGGGGGATGGCTCTCTTGTTGTAGTTTTGCCTCATTCGTTGCCGATATGATATAAGGTGAGTGGCTATCTTGACATGAACTTCTTCTATCAGATCCAGCTCCATAAGACGTCGACCTGCATTATCTTCATCATATAATTGTCTTCGATCAAATTCCACCCCAACTTCAATGGGGACTATTGCTTCACCACCATATACTAGCTGAAATGGTGTTATTCCTATAACTTCTCGAGGATTAGCACGATATGCTCATAACACACTGGTAACTCATCTAGTCAACTACCACCAACATGATCTAATTTAGTTTTGAGTCCTTTGATAATTTCTCTGTTAGTTACTTCTGCTTGTCCATTGCTCTGTGGATACACTACAGAGGTGAATGCTTGTGTGATACCATATCCTATGCACCTTTCTCTGATTCTTTCTCCTTGAAACTGTCTACTATTATCAGATACTAATTTATGTGGAATACTAAATCTACAAATAATGTGATGCCATAAGAATTTGATAACTACATTTTCAGTTATTCTCATCAATGGTTCAGCTTTCATCCATTTTGAGAAATAATCCACAACTACCAATAAAAACTTTCTCTGTATAGTTGCCAAGGGAAATGGACCTACAATATCCATACCCCACTGATCAAAAGGACAAGAAACTATAGAATTTTTCAATAATCGAGTAAGATGATGTGAGATATTCTGATGCTTCTGACAGGATATACATGTTCTTACAAGCTGAGCTGCATCTTCTTGTAGAGTAGGCCAGAAATATCCTGCCAATAATATTTTATGAGCTAGACATCTCCCTCCAATGTGGCTACCACATGAGCCCTGATAAACTTCCTGTAGAATATATTGTATATCTTATGGCCCAATGCATTTGAGTAGAGAACTGGAAACAACTCTCTTATAAAGATGATCCCCTACCAAAGTATATCGAGTGACTCTCTTTTTAAAGACTCTGGCCTGCTCTTCATTTACTGGCAGAATGCCCTGTTGCAAGAATAATATAATTAGTGTCCTCCAATCATTTTGTATTTCTATAACGGCCTGCCTCTCAATACAAGATACCAATACTGTTTGTTCTACAGGCCGATCCAGCTTCCAGGGTATTACTGCTAAAGCTAATTTAGCTAACTCATCAGCTACCTAGTTTTCTGATAGAGAATCTTCTGTATATTTACCTCTTGAAATTCATCCCTCAGTTTATCAAATGCTTCTGCATATAACCTGAGTCGATCATTGCTAATTTCAAAGTTGTCTGTTAATTATTATGCTGCCAATTGAGAATCTGAGTAAATCCACACTCGAGCGGCTCCTACATGCCGGACAGCTTGTAAATCAGCTATCAGTGCTTCATATTCTGCTTCATTATTAGTGGCTTTGTAATTCAATCGGACGGAAAGTTGAATCCGGTCTTCTCTTGGAGATATAAGAAGAATTCCAATCTCGCTGCCCTGTCTAGTAGAAGATCCATCCACATAAATTTTTCAAGTTACTTCTTCTTCTGGACCCTAAACCTTTGTTATAAAATTTGCAAGAGCCTGTGCCTTAATTGTCGAGCGAGGTTGATACTGTATGTCATATTCACTGAGTTCAGTTGTCCATTTAATTAACTGCCCGGATGCCTCTGGATTGAGAAGTACTTAGCCGAGAGTACTATTGATTAATACTATGATTGCATGTGATAAGAAGTAAGGACATAATATTCTAGCTGTTAACACCAATGCGTAAGCTCGAGTGTAGTATATCTACACTCGGCTCCTTTCAATAAATGGCTTGAAAAGTACACTGGTTGTTGCTCTTTATCCTCCTGCCTCACCAACACTAAGCCTATAGCATGCTCATTCGCTGAAAGATAAACCCATAAATTTTCTCCTACTACAGGCTTAGCTAAGACAGGTAGGGTTGACAAATAACCTTTCAATTCTTGAAACGCCTTGTCACATTCCTCATCCCATTAAAATTTATTGGCCTTCTGGAGTATCT
>JBBMJZ010381310.1:0-16155 GCA_037833815.1 Zingiber zerumbet
CAATTATGTTGTTTTAGCTTGTTCATTTTGAGCTGACATTATCACATAGTGTTCTTGTTTGTCGGTAGCTTCAATATTCTTCATATTTTCTATCTCATTTACTTTTAGTGATGGGGCATCATTATTAGGAACAAGTGCAAATGTTAAGTCGGATTTATGAACACATTCATCTTTATTAGTTTTGTTCTCCTCCTGAAGATAAGAGTTCTGGTATGACCTTCCTTCTAGGAAGGTGACATCCATATAGACAAATATCTTTTTTCGAAACTGGATCAAAGCATTTGTAACCCTTTTGATTGGTGGGGTATCCCACAAAAATGCATTTATGTGCTTTTGGATCAAGTTTTGATTTTCTAGGATCAAAATTATAAACAAATGCAACACTTTCAA
Organism: Zingiber zerumbet; assembly: GCA_037833815.1. Classification (NCBI taxonomy): domain Eukaryota; kingdom Viridiplantae; phylum Streptophyta; class Magnoliopsida; order Zingiberales; family Zingiberaceae; genus Zingiber; species Zingiber zerumbet. The sequence continues at coordinate 391 of JBBMJZ010381310.1, forward strand.
AGATTTTCAAAGGGATGTTTGTCACTAAACAAGAATCGGGAAAGTATTATGTGAAAACTTGGATTGGAGTTTTAAATGCCAAATTTCAGGTTTGCATTTGATTAATCAAATAGGTTGCTATTAGAACTTCTTCCCCCAAAGATACTTAAGAACCTTAGTTGTAAAACTCAAGGCTCTAGCAACCTCAAAGAGATGTTTGTTTTTCTTTCAACAACTTCATTTTGTTGGGTTGTATAATTACATAAACTTTGGTGCACAATTCCTTAGCAAAAAAATTCCCTAACACATTGTTAAAGAATTCCGTTCCATTATCACTTTGAAAAATTTTAATTTGTGTCTGAAATTGAGTTTGCACCATGATATAGAAAATTTTAAACATCATTGCAGCCTCATATTTTTCTTTCAGCAAAAAAAACCCATGTGACCCTAACATGATCATCAATGAAAGTAATGTACCAACGTTTTCCAAAAAGAGTGATCACTCTAGAAGGACCCCAAATATCACCGTGAATCCTAGCAAAAGTTGCTAATTTTTTGTACGGCTGGGACTAAAAAATAAATCGATGATGTTTTGCTAATTCACATGACTCATATTGAAAAACTAACTGCTCTTTATTCATAAACAGCTTGGGAAACAATAGCTTTAAGTATTGAAAACTAGGATGCCCCAATCTATAATGCTACAACAAAATTTCACTATTATTTGGAACAAAAATAGAGCTGAAACAAGTTTTATGGTCTTGCCTTCCAATAATTGGTCCTTCATTATGGAGGTAAGACCTACCATCCTATTTAGCATTCCCAATCATCTTTCCGAGGTTAGATCCTAAAATTCACAGCACGAAGAACAAAAATTAGCTCTACAATTATGATCATGGGTGAATTTTTTGTTGGATAGAAGATTGTATGAAAGGGTTGGAACATGTAGAACATCTTTCAAAGTTATAGTTTGAGAAATAGGTAGCAAAGGAACCATCTGCAATTTTGACCTTTTTATTCCCTGCTTTTGGTGTATATGAAGAGAAATATTACAAAATACTAGTCATATGATCAATGACACTTGAATCTAAGATCCGGACGACATTAGATTTGGTACATGCAATGGAACCGACAAGAACAATACCTGACTTAGGAAGGGAACATGAAGAGTTAGAATTTCCTAAGGATTGAGACTGTAATAGTTTATGTAAGTGCTCCATTTGTTCCTTAGTGAAGGAAAAATATTTTGGGGGAGATTGCTGCTTCGGATTTGAATGGTTCACATGAAGGGCACAACTTTCTCCTCTCCCCCTAACTTGTTATCGTTGCCTTGTTTTCTCTTCTCATTTACTGGTTTTCCATGCAGCTTCCAACAGTTTTCACGAGTGTGCTACGATTTTCTACAATGGTCACACCTAGACCTTTGCTTTTCTTATTTATTTCCTTCAAATTCTGCACCACGAACTGCAAGAGCGGACCTCTCCATTTCTGGTTTTGATTCATGAACATTTTTTAGCATCACATGTCTTCTTGCCTCTTCTCTCTGTACTTATGAAAAAACTTCTCTCAGAGGGGGCAAGGGCTTTTGCCCCAAGATACGCCCTCGAACTTCATCAAGTTCGTTGTTTAAACCAGCCAGAAACACAAATACCTAGCCTCTTTCTATCTTCTTCTTGTAGCAAGCACTATCGCTTGAATTTTCCCAATCTTCTTCTTCAAACAGATCCAACTCCTGCCAAACAATCATCTCATTATAATAAACTGTCACTTCACGATCTCCTTGCTCCATTTTCCACAATCGGGCATTCAATTTGAACAATTGAGAATGATTGTCCAAATCCAAATAAGTTTCTCTAACAACTTTCCACACATCTCGAGCTGTGGGTAAGAATATAAATGACTTTCTAATCATAGGATCCATAGAGTTGATTAACCAAACAGTGACTATAGAATTTTGAGATCGCCACCGCTCAAATCTTGGATCCATTGTGGTTGGGGGTTTGATTTCACCATTCAGATATCCAAGTTTTCCTTTGCCGTTTATTGCCAACCACCCTGTCTGAGACCACTTAAGGTAATTTTTTCTATTCAGTTTATGAAGGGTAATCTGGAGAGAGCCAATAGAGTTGTTAGGAAGAAAATTAGTCATCGGTTGGACATTTGCCTCCAAAGGCATCACCTCACTCTTAGCATCTGAAGATGTTGAACCAGAACCAACCATGACTGTCTTAAAATTCATACTTACGTCCTATTGATCTGATACCATGTAGAATTTTATGAAGAGAAAAAGAATATACATATTTTCCTCTCCTTCATAATTTACAACTAAAATAGGAGGATGCAAGAAACACTAGAAAGGAAGGTCACAAAGAAAAGGAAAATAAAAGTTTCTTTCAATTACAGATTGACCTATCCTTTTCTTCTATGTTACTTCCCTAATCTATCAAATCATATCAAATCAAATCAAATCAAAATATTTTTTAATACTGTCAACACGGTTTCACTATATTGTTAGTAAACACTTGACTTTTGTTTGAATTCCTATTCTCAATTGTGATTTGTGTAGGTAGACTAACCTTTGTATTCAATGTAAACTTGGAACTACACCGGCATTTCAATCCCAATTACCGCCTAGGCGCCTACTTTCAGAATAGTCAAAATTAGATATTGCTTCCTAAGGGGACCATATCATGAGATCTCACGACCCCTAATTGACTACTCTCCTACTATATGACGATGAATTGGTATTGATTCATTAAGCTCTATGTCAGCCTAGGATTTCTCAAGGCATATCAATCTACTCTCGTAGCTGACTCTCCGCGTCTCGGTTGCCTACGAGTCAGAGGATTGAGTTTTCCTCTCGGTTCATCCCCGAATCCCCGTGGGATACGAATCTCGTGCTTTTGACATCGAGATCATGTTTACATAGTAGATTCAGACTACTAATCAACAAATCATAAAAATAGAAGGATCAAACATGCATAGATCATTCAGAATAGTGTTTATATCACAAAGGACTAGTCCCTAATCCTAGAATCAATAGTTTACCCCATAGAGATAGAGTTACAGCCACAAAACATGTTCAGATCGATTATAAATTGAATCAAGTTCAGAAATTCAAAGAAAGAAGAGAAGCTTAGGCTCGATGTGATGAATCCACCTCCAAGCTGCTCTTGATCATCCTTCCTCATGCAGATGACATTGGCTCGACTCTAGATCACCTCCTAAAGCTTCCTTGGGGCCCTTGGACGGCCTTGGTTGAGATCTCCAATCAAAGAGGCATGATCAACTTATATAGGCCAAGGAGCGATCGCTTGACATGGGGCGCCTGTGTCGGGCGTGGTGGCTTCAGAGTGAGGGCTGCCACGGGTGTCAACTATATGATGTACTTTAACATATGCTTAACTCATTCAAGAACTGATGTCATTGTGCTACTGGTCATCCAGTGCGTATATTCTATAGTACAGCTTCTGTTTCATGCATTTGATTATCTTTCAATCAGTTTCGGTAAGGTTGCTTATCCTTATAGACTAATTGTCACGTTGTCACCAAGTCAAATAAGATCTACCCAGTTCTTCACCTGCTGAAACTTGACAAAAAAGCATATTGGCACACTGCTGATATAAGTCTTCTTTTTGCTACATAATTTTCTTTTGCCTTGCCCTTGTAAGCTCATAAATGCCGTGTCTACTGTCATTAAATTATTGTTCCAATTACTTTTAAACTCCTTCATGGTATAAGTTGAACTGAGAATTTTTATTTCTCTTTCTGTTGGTCAAATCACATTTTTGTTAGAGACATGGTTTGTGTGTAAAGAGTTATGGTGAAGCTTGCTAATCCCAAACTACCTCTGTAAATCAGTTGTGTTCAGATTGTAGATGTATCAGATTTTTTTGGTTCTGTAGATCTTTATGATTTTTCATGAGTATGCAATCATAATCCTTGAGCTATTGTCATTATATTCAAGAATCAATCAAGTTGCTATATTAATTGTCACACTTGATGTTATCCAAAAGGCTGAGAAAGATGCAGGCTGGGTTTCCCCTTCCTTTCCTTCCAACAAATTATACATTTTGTCACTGATTTATCATTCTTACTCAAAGACTTGTTTTCAGTGCAGTCAACAGCATGCCTATGGGGTATCCAGTTCTTCAGCAAACTGCAGTGACAGCTATAGGTCAGCCACATTTTGATGCTACTGGTTGTGCATTGACCAGCTGCCATGTGGTTCATGGAATTCCTGCACCAGTCAGATTCCTACCTATTTCAATAAATTCTGGCAAAGAGTATGTGCACTTTTTATGATTTAAGGAGTGGTCAAATCAGGCAACCTGAACCTGTTCTTTACTTGTAATCCTACTGCCATTCATGTGGTTTTTGAATGTCTTTGTATTTTGCAGCATTTTGATGAATGGTGGCACACCTGAAGAAGCTGTGTCAGCTGTGCCATGTAGTATATCAGAGATTAATGGAAGTCCTGCATCAGTTGCGTCAAACAATCACTTTCCATTCAATCCATCTGAGATATCTGGTATGGCCCTGGATGCATCAGGACTTGATGCAACCTTAACATCTGCTGTGGCAAGTTCGGAAGAATTTCATCTAGGTCAAGATTGTCACATTGGTTCATCCAAAGCTTCATTAGGATCACTTGGACAGCTTTGGAATTTAAACCTTTCAGAATTAACAACCGATTTGGCTAATTTAGGAGGTAAGCTATATCTGTGATGGTATACCAGTTCATAATAATTAGTATGTAAATCTAGAGGCATACTTACCAATACTTTAAATTTCATGTCTTAGAACTTTCAGTTTGCTTAAACTAGTGTGGATTTCTTGCTGAGGATCTATATAAGCCTAATTAGAACATTAATAAGGGAATCTGTGCAACTAAATGATCCATTGCTAGATGATCAACATGTATCGATTTGTCATTTTGAATATACAGAAACGAAATATAATTAAATCAACTGAATAAGTAGATTAAAATATTGAAATTAAATAAAAATATCCCCCCTAGTTTTATCATATAACTGAAACACTGGAGGCTTGAGTCAGGGAAGCAGAAGCTGCAAGCCTGACCTGATCCTAGAGCAGATTATTCCAAGGTTTCCTTTTTCTCTCTAAATAATTCAAATAATGTTGATAGCTTATTCCTCACTCATTTGGTAACACCCCAAGTGGGTCTCCGTGGCCATTGATATGCCATGGCTCTCACTACAGCAACATGACAATCTCTTTGGCACCTGCTAAGTTGAAAACAACCATACCACCAGAATGAAGAAATATTTTTAATATTTGCACCCATATATACTGATTTAATATACCATTAATCTGTAAAGCAAAAAAATTTCACTAATAAGTATCCACAGTGCTCACACAATTAAAAATATGATAAAGCAACCAAGGAATCCTAAATTCACAAAAGTCACAAATTATTTATGGAGCAACATTCTAGAAAGTCTGACCTCAACCCCACTGGAGAGTTTAACACCCTCAATCCTACTTAAGAGAAGGGGACTTAAGTAGGGCAAGCAACATAAATGAGATGATCATAAAGATAAAGTGCAAAATTATAAACTAGATACATGCAAATTTAAACTGCAATTCACATTGTGAATCAATATTGATCAAGCAGAAGTCATCAATGAAACTTAGGATCTCCATGAGAATTAGTACAAGGAACTTAAATCTATCTCCGCACTAGCTACCCGCAACCTAAATCAATCTCCAACTCAACTTCCAAGATACAACAATTGAATAGCAACTTTCACAATCTCATCTACAATTTAGAACCTCCATCTTCTAAAACTCTTGACACCCACCCCAACCATCTCATGTTTCTATTTTAGCTTGAATGACACACCCAATGTCTAGCCCTCGATGCACTGTCATCACTCATCAACAATCTCTTTGAACTCCCACATCCCATCTAGTCCTGTTGAACTCAGCCCATTTCAGTTAATATAGCTTGACCATCTTAACTTGGCTGAACTCAACTCACCTTGATGTTCTAACCAACTTTCCAAACTGAGGTCTGAACTTAACTGAGTAGCGATGTCATATTGAAGTGGAGTCATGATCGCGATGTGTTGTGTGCTGGAGTCATGATCGCAACATGTTATGTGGCAGAGTCATGGTAGTGACTCATGGATTAGGTATTCCGACATTAGTAATGACTTGTATATATGTATATAGAAGTGGCTACATAACATTAATGGTAATGAAATTAATTGAGATTAATAAACTAAGACATTTTATTAGATAAAGCATGGATAAAATTTGGAGAATTGGGGAAGTGGATGAGAAGATGCACTGTTAGGTTCTGTTCCATTGGTGGGAGAATTTGATAAATGGGAGCAGGGGAGATGGATGGAATCACAGCAAGCAGGGAAGGGTAAGGTGGTATGAGGGAAATGGTGGATCTATGGGTGATGTCCTTAAGGATGCATTGACAGATATATGACTTTGAGGAACTAAAGCTGATGGCAAAACTGTTCGAAGGGAGTATTACTGATGTCAAAGAAGAATAAGAGAGAAAATCTGCCATTTCCACGTGCAGGTTAGGGGGACAACAGTAGAACAGATCTCCACTTTTGGCTCAAAAAGGAGGGAACGTGTTTGTTCAACAATACTGTGCTCTTAACAGTCATCTGAGACAACACACTGCTTCCACCAAAAGAGGAACAAGGCAGGCTGATGCTTGATACTATTTGCTCGTTATGAGACATAAGATATAGTTGTTAGGGTCACTTCGTTAGTGGTGTATGGTGTTGGATCAACCAAAGGAAAGGGGTGGTGCTAACATGGTCATCATTGGTGGTGGCTAATTGTGAACAGCGGTGTTATAAGCTAGAGATCACATGTGTGGAAAGGGCTACAAAAGATATTTTGTTCTTTCAAGTCCTCTGAACGTGTGAAAATGAAGAAGATGCCACAGAGGTTTGATCACCAACCAGAGCATCTGTAGTGGATGGAGGAAGAGAGGATGATGATCAAGTTGATACCCAATTAAAAAAATGCGTCAGAATATTATCACACCATGATTTAGAGTACTTCTGAAAAGAGATCAGATTCAAAGCCCTATAATCTATTTTTCTGTAAATGCATAGCGTTAAGGAAATCAGTAACTAGAGCAATTATAAAGTTATAATTAGAGGATTCAGCATGCTAAATTAAGAGAATTTATCTGTTACCTTAAGCTATTGTTACTTATTTGTTGGAAGCACATATGTATAAGCCTTGAATCAACAAACTTGAGTATATCCTCCTTTTTATTTACCCTGTCGCTTTGCCTGATTATTATATCTTACTATTTGTTGGTTGAAGATCTTGGAGCTCTGGAAGACTATACTGGCTCTCCTTTCCTCCCATCAGACTCTGATATCCTACTCAACTCCCCAGAACGGGACGACCAAGGTAGATGCTCTATGCTCAAACATTTGCACGCAACACATAATCGTAATTTGATTAGTTCATCGAAGTTTTTAATTTGTGCGCTGTTTGAAACTTAAGAAATACTTTGTCAAGTAGTGATTTACAGAATCAAACTTTCTCAGTCAAGTGGTTCCTTTCTTCAATCGGACTTTTTGATGCACACTCTATTTATTGTGTATCAGTTGAGGAGTACTTTGCCGACCCAGTGAATGTGCCATCTGCGCAACCAGATGAGGAGAAACTTTGAGAAATTGAGGCATCAACAAGCGTTATTCAGGCTTGAAGGCTGAGCGACGCTGGCCAATCTGAGAACATGCAATCAATCAACTGCTGTGTTATCACTAGCAGCACTAAGATTCTCTTTATTTGGATTTATTCTGCAATCTGGAGCACAGACAAATTTCATGTTTTTGGATGATTGTTGACTTCCGAAACTTCTCTATGGTTAAGTGTAGGGCATGGAGGAGCGCTTGAATTTCAAAGTTCAAGGGCTCTCCATTTACCTGCACTGAAATCCAAGTCAGATGATTTTTTAAGTCCCTCTTTTCAGCTCTTTGTTTTTCCCCCCTAAAGATGTTAATTCGCCTAGTGATGGTGGACGTCGAATTCCTCTATTGGATATATTTTGTTTTTTTTTTTGGTTTTTATAATCTAGGAGCCCAGATCTCCTGATATATATATAAAAAGTCAATAAGATGGATCACTTATAATTGTGATCGGATCGTAGTTGTGATCCAGACGCAATTGGTTGTGATCCCTTTTTGGGTTTATCATCCTCTTAGGTTATAGTATGGGTTGCGGCAGGTGGTCAGAGGCTATTCGGAGGTGCTCCCCCTTCGGCACTAGGTTGCTTGACCATTTGCCTATTGATGGTGGTCTTCGAGTAATCGTCGGTCTTCTGTGGACTTAAATTATACCCTAAGGGGACGATGAATCTAGAGAGAAATTGAAATCAATTGTGGCTAGATCGTGGTTATGATCTGACCTTCAATTGCAAGTGATCAGTTCCTGGTTTACTTTTTCTTTTTGACTAGTGGATTTGTGCTCATAATCTAAGTGTTTAAGTTTTGCCCAACTTATTTTTAAGATGGATAGACTTCTCTCTTAGTTAGTGTCTATCCAGTAAATGTAGAGTATAATTTATACATATTTAGAGCATCAATATCAATTTCTCTATAATATTTTTAAAATTTAAAATAAATTATCTATTTCATTAAATTTAAATAATCATTCTTCATTACCTACTAATTCAGTTATTTTAAAATATTTTTTATATTATTTTTTGTCTCCTGTGATAACATCTATTTTTTTATTTTATTTTTTTCATCTCAAATTAAATAATATTTGATGAAAGATTTTTATTTTTTCTAAAATATTCATCCCTTTTGATTTTTTTTTTGTTTTACGTTTGATGTACAATAAAATGACTGAATTGGTTATGCAATTGCGGCTAGCGGTTGCTTAATCATACAACTTTGATTTTGTCATCGTAGGCTGGTTGAATTGTTGCTTGGCTATCCATCGTGATATAATTTTTATAATCCAGGTTTTTAGTTTTTTACCTAATTAATTCTAGACGGGCGAGTCCCCGGGTAAAATATATATAACCGTGTTTGAGCGGCCGTTTGGACGTGATTTCATAGCCCTCTGAGCCGCATGGTCTCTTCGTAACTCTGGGTGCGTGAGTATATTGTCCTACTTATTATGGTTGAGCAATTATCTTGATTTGACTAGAGGTAAAGAAAGACAGTGCAAAGAGTCGAGAAATGTTTTAGAAAAATTATCATGTGAATTAGTTATTAAAAAATAGTGATATAACACCGGGGGTATCAAAAACTTGTTAACATCAAAAAAGAACATCTACATTTCTCAATTGAACAATAATGTTTACATAATTGGAGTAAAGAAAGTTCATGAGTTTGCCACGTGAGAATTTTTTTTTTTTTGTAGATCGTTTTAGAGAAAGAAAGTGAATATGAATTGAAACAAAGTTTAAATGGTCATCTTCTCAGAAGATGTGGTGAAATTCACATCGAGATTGTCGTTGTGAAACCTCACGACAATGCAGGTAATGTTGTCGGTGCTGCCCCGAGAAAAAGCGGTCTGTGTCAACGTCCGTGCTGCGGCCTCCGGTTCTTCCTCCATTCTCGCAAGAGCAATGGCCTCCTGCCTCAGCAAGATACAAAGATACATAAGAAAGATATGAATCGATGATCATTAGCAGTAAGGAAATAGGCATGGTTTTTAGTGGAGACTAATTATGAATTTCAGCATCTAAAAAGGATTTATGTGATCCTTGAGATATCAACTTCTGTTTTTGAAATTCCTGTCGCACCTCTCTCTACTACCATCACAGCGAGGAATTGGGAGAAGCGACAAAATAATGATTCTTTGATAGCAAGAACAATTCAATTGCAAGTATAAGGTCCGTATCAACCTACATCGTTATGTTTTTACGTAGGTGCTGATCGACATGCCAACGAGCTAAATCAGACAGTATAAGATGTTCTACGATTTTTTAACCAAGTACTTATAATAAGAGGGATGAACCGACCTCGTTGGGGATAACGTCCCACAGCCCATCGCTTGCAAGAACCAACAACTCCACTTGCTCGTTAACATCTTCTTCCTGCCATGAATGTAACGAGTTAGCGATATTGGTAAACATTCACCATAACTACAAAAATTGCATTTCCAGTTATTCTCTGTTTACACAAAATTTAAGCACAAAATATTAGGGTTTAGGGTTGTGACCCTTAGTTGATTCCATTGATCGAGTGGAAAAGGGGAGAGAACCACAAGGATGACAACATGTGTGAAGAAAAGGAAGTAACATCTACCTATCTCAAATACTGGCACATCAAAACCTTCAACCTTTGCACAAGGACAATGTAAAGAACAAGTGAAAATAAAGCACTCACTCACTTTGTATGAAGAAATTTACAAGTCCCTAGGGTAGAACTTCTATAATTGTAAAACTCGGATACAAAATGGCCTAACGATAATCCTATATATAGCTACAAAAACTGACCTTCGACTTTGAGACAACTCTTAGATTGACATATCGTTTGAGTTAAATAGATGTCTCTTTACCATGAGGCACGACCCTTTTGACATAAAATGACCTAAAATGCACTTTAGCAAGAAATGTACTTCTTGTTCATTTGCTATAGTGTACCATTTGAAAGATGCAAAAGGGCTCGTACTATCAAAATTATGGCATCATTATCAAGCAATGGCAAGTAGATACAATAAGTGACACTAACCAAAGCTTTCGTTGACATGTTTATAAAGATATCGTGATGCATCGTTATTATATCTGATTACTAATATATGGCAAGGAAATATATATTCCCATGTATAAAATCAGAACCAGCCCTCCGAAAGGCATTTGTAGTGGACACTTTCAAGCATTTGAAAATAAACACATAAAGCTACCAATGGCACACAGAAAAGATCTACAATAACCAGTGAAATCAGTTGCGACTTGAACATGGTAAGCTTACAAAATCTACTAGATTACTGAAAATCGAAGAGCGCTATCCTTGGTGTGCGAAGTATAGAGGGTGAGAGAGGTAAAACCACTAGAAAGCAACATTTAGGTTCTACAGCTCTACACAAAGTGTGAGAGGTTCTGATGTAGTAAATTACCTGAATATCAGGTACTGCCATTACATACGGTTTCAAAAGGCGATTACCAAATGCCCTTGACATTGCAAGGATGCCCCCTACCCTCCATGTACCTGCAAACTCAAACTGCTTACAATTTACAGCCATTTGCCATAATTTTATAATAAAATTTTGATGTAGCACCAGGAACGATCTATGACTTCCAAAACTCACAAAGAGGAAACTATCAGCAATTGTAAATTGTAGAATATCCATTATATGGGGCTCCAGACTCCTCTTTATATACCATGATAAAGACCAAGTTTCCTAAAGACAAGGCCTAACTTATTCTAAAAAATTATAACTATTAAAAAATTAAGAAAAAATTCAGTAAATTACGACTATCAAATAATTTTAACCCTAAATTTTAAACTACACTCAGCTGGTATTGCTTGTTGCTTGAGGATGAAAATTTTACAGATGCATGAACTATGTGCATAGGAATCATACCGAATAACCAAAAGATTAAAAAAATAGTAGGTGGACTAAATATTGTATCAGTCAGAATGCAGGTAACCAATACTTTTGAAAGAACACATACCAGCCCACATAACAAATCCTCCAGCATCTTCAATCCTTTTACGCTCATCACCTCTGTTTGGCTTGTGATCATCAGAAAGAGCAATTGCTTTCAGAAAGAAAGAACACAAAAGATAATCAGTTGCTGACCATAAATTGCAACAAATAGAGCAGCAAACATAATAAGAGCTTTCAAGAATAAATATGATTTATGTAATAAACTTGCATCACATCAATGTAAAGATCATGATCGTCCTAGAGTTAGTAAGCTTTCAATTCTGAAGAGAATATGATGGAACAGGCTTTGGTGTTCCAAGAAGAGGATTTATATGAAGGTGAAATTGTTGTCAGAATTGTATGATTTACAATTTGTTCTATGCTCTATGTTGCATTTTAGATGTCAGATGATACAGTTCTTACTTCTTACAGAGGAGCCAAAATTTAGAACTGTGATTATTATCTTACATGGTACTCATCACTTATCCTTCTGATGCTCAACAACAATAGCTCATGTCATCACATCCATATCTCCATATCTTATATAATATAACTATTTAATACATACTTCTAAAATCCTAGTTCATAAATCAGAATATCTCAATAGTTACTTTTCTCTAACAAGAGACTTGTGACCAAGTCATTCTCCTTTAATAAATTAGACATGAGATGTATATAACTATTAGTTGAATAATAAATTTGTTGAGGCATTAGCTGAGACTTGTGGTGATTGATAGAAAAAATCACAACAATGAAAAATTAACATAGCAATAGCAACTTGGATAACCAAGTTCAGACTTCCTTAAACTCAATACATCCTATACCTGAATGTTGAAATCTAGGATTTCAGTAGAATTGAATGTCTTGAAAAAGAATAAAACATTTGCAACCACTTAAAGAACTTTGAATTGGAGAAATTGTTAATAGTAGTATAATCAAGTGAAAACACCTATTTATCGATGCAAAATTAGATCATGCAGACCACAGAAATAAAGATAAGAACTAACTAATTGAGAATTGGGTTTGCCTTGTACCTATGCCTGCCTTTGACATCACAACTCGTGAATCTCCAACATTGGCTACATATAGATGTTTTCCAATCAAAATTGCCGTTGAAGCTGTAGAACCATCATCTCTGAAAGTGTTTCTTTCAGTTTCTAAAAATTCCGAGTCAGTTTTTTGGTATGTTTCACCTGTAGGGTGCCCCAAACATAAGACAAAGCCAAAGGCAAATTAGAATAAAAGTCCAACGATCATATTTATATGCAGTATCAGATTGAACAATAAACCTACTAATAGCCAGTTTTGTGTCTGTCATGAACTGTGGATGTTTCATAAGGTTTACAAATAAGTGTTCCTTCAAATATTCAGCAGCCCGCGATCCACCATGACCTACACATGATATTTATAGAACATAATTTGCAAAGCAAGGAAAACAATATATTACAGCAGAGAATATCAAACCATCGAATATCCCAAAGAGACTAATAGTTTGCTCATCAATGCTAGAAAGTTTTGTATCGTAGAAGTCCTCCATGTTTGCTCTACGTCCTTGAAAGCTAGCATACCCAAAGCTCAGTTTACCATCCTCGCTGCCAATCAGCACAAGATCCATTAGTTTGCCCAACAAAACAATCTTTATGCATGCTCAATATAATAACCACATACCTTTTCCCTCCACCAGTCACTAAACCTCCGTCTCCGGAGTCATTTTTTTCCAGCAGGTTAGAAATCGGTTGAGGCCCTGCAGATGTGCTGAAGTCGACCATCATCTTCAAGGGAGTCTTCAACTTGCAGCGGTTCCAATTAGAGTTCAACGGCGGCTTCACGTCAATATCTATCCACCGTCTCCTGAGATGGCAATTCACACTCGAGGACAGCTCGATCAGATTTCTTGCTCGGACCGCACAACTTTTGGCAGCGCATATCATCTAAGCGGGTAGATATGCCGAACAACACTGCCGGATTACCGTCACAAGCGAAGAAAAGGGGGAATTTGTCACAAAGGCGGGACCTTTTCTGCTGGAAATCAGGGAAGAATAAAAAAAAATAAAAAAATAAAAAAAAATCAATCTTCATTAAATCTGAGAACCCATCGACCGAAACCAAGAGGAAAAAGCAACAAAACCTTGTAGCTAAATCTGAGTGGATCCTCGGCCGCCAGCGACGGAAGGGAAAGGAAAGGATGCGCGAAGGAAAGCAAAGAATGTCGTAAGGATAAAACTTCCAACCATTAGCAAGCCCTCCAAAGCTTTCATAAACGCCCCATTAATCTTTGCTGCCCCAAACGTTGTAGCTAAATCTGGCTGCCTATAAAAAGGCGATCGAAACGAAGACCAGTTTATGCCCTAATCATTACCGTATATTTTGGAAAACTAATTCTATTTTTGTTGCCTGTCAGCTTCTATTGTCCATTATCGCTCACTAATTGTCGAACCTTCTAATTATGTTTGGGTTGACATATATGAATACTTCATCAAACGGGATGTATTCTATGATTTTGAGTTTTTTTTTTTTTTGGTGATGAAGTGATAAGGAGAGGCTCCACCTCGAGTGGGATAGTTGTCACGGTGGAGATCAAAGTTAAGGTGATCAACGCTCAAAATATCATCGGTCGGTCGGATGATCATGTCCCGACTGGGAGGAGAAAGACCTAATCCAACTCCACCTTTGACTCGGATAATACGTCGAGCATCCGACGCTCAATAAGGGAGGACGCCAAAGGGGATGTGCGGAATTCGGGCCGAGCGACTACCCCGCTCGACTTTACAATAGTACTCGAAACAGAACAACGGAGTGAAGTTACGGTCGAGTGGACTTGATATAGGAACAACAATGTGGCGACCAAGCGGACCACATACAGGAACAACAAGGTTCCGGCTGAGCGGACAGTGGAGTTCAGGTTGAGCGGCTATCCTGCTCGGCCCAACAATAGACTCATCACGTTATCTTTCGACATCCTTTTGGGAGTTAGTGCCGCTGACAGGCGGCATGGGCAGACAGAAGATCGTACAGCGGAAGCTTCCATCATCACTTCAGAGATATGCTCGGCTTGTTAAGGTACTGTGTCAGGGACACTTTACTGACAAGTCTTTTCAGGGAGACTTGGGGGCGTGTGCTCACCTTGGGAAGCATGCACGCGCGCTACAGGAACTCTATATAAAGAGGGTCCAAATATTGGCGGAGGTATGCACGATACACTGTTGTTGCTACTGATCACTCTTGTTCTCGTTGCTCCGCCTTCTACTTCATCGCCCATGACTGACTTGAGCTTCGGAGGGCCAACGCCGGTGACCCCTTCCTTGGCTTGGTATTGATGTGGTCTGTGTTGCAGGTCGGAGCGGAGTCCACAAACCATCAGCAGGAGCGCCACATCCCCAGTATCCTGTCTGTTCGAATTCCAGATAGGATCATATTTGACGCTGTCTGTGGGAACGTAGCCTGCATCCGAGTTGAGAAGATGGAGGATGCTGGACAACTCACTACGGTGACTCTCACTAAGAGTTCGACATGCTCGTACAAGCCCGAGCTGCGAAGATGCTCGAGCAGCAGCAACAACAGACGTTAGCTGACCGTCAAGCTTAGCAACCGGCGATGTCAGTAGTAGGAGGTCGAGCGGGACACGAGAACCGACCAGAGCAAATTTCTATCTAGGGGCAAAACAGGGGCCTGACCGACATGCATGGTGAAGAGCCGCCTGCGCCCATCCCTTTTCATCGAGTTTTGTTCCAAACCCCCTCAGAAATAGCTCAGGCGAACAAGGAGAAAGGATCGTCTTCGGATGACGCGCCCATTAGGGACGCATGAAAGGGCAAGGCGCCTCGAAGCCATGCCTCGCCCGAACTGATAAATTGGCAGTTCTCGGAGGAGATCTTGCAAGATCCTCTGCCGAGGCATTATACTTCGTTGGCGATCGGAGAGTACAATGGGTCGACTGATCCAGATGATTATCTGGATAAGTCTAACAACGCGACCACACTTCACCAGTGTTAGGATCCGATGGCTAGAGAGGGGGGAGTGAATAGCCTCCAAAAACCAAAACTTAAACGAAATCTCAAAGCAGAGTTAGTGCAGCGGAAAGGAATGCAAACTAAAACAAAAACAAGGAAGGAAAACACTCACAGCAAACACAAAGATATACGAGGTTCGGGGATAACTTGCCCC